>CAUYPK010148817.1:0-13840 GCA_963574355.1 Loris lydekkerianus | reverse complement strand
AGGATTTATAAACATTTATTTATAAGACTTTACTGCCTTAAATGGGGTTTTCACTTAATTAAATGTGCCATTAAATATTGTGGGTTAAATAGTTCAGTGGAATGCAGTTCAGTTCAGCCACCTACCTCTTCAGCTCAGCCGGGACTTGTGGACTGAGCTGAAGTACCGCCCCCTCAAGCAGACGGCAGAAGACGACTGGAGACTACGTGCATTTGATTAGGTGGGCGCACACGGGATCAAATAACCTGTATGACCCGAGTATAAGCCGAGTTCGGGTTTTTTGGCACAAATTTTGTGCCAAAAAAACTCGGCTTATACTCAAGTATATACGGTACTTCAAAATCATTCTACTTGATCTGGGTACACCTGATATTAAAGTTGGAGAAAATATATTATTATAAAGGAGAATATACAAACATATGTCACTTATAAATGAGGATGCAATATCCTAAACAACCAGGTGATTTGTTTGTGTATTTGCTATTTGAAACACACACACACACACACACAGAGATGCCTGCACGCAGCAGTAAGTTACAACTACATCTAGAATAGCTTTGTTTTTATGACATGAGCACCACGAAGGAAATTTTTTGGTCTGCTTTTTTAAAAATAAAATTACCTTGTAAGAAATGGTTGTTGAAGCAAGAACAATCTGTAATAGGAAGGTAAACGAAACACTAGATTGTGAAGGAAGTAAGAGTCTGTAGAAGCAGTTGTGCTGGTGTCTCTTGCTCACAGGTTTGGAGACTGACCGCATCCCTTCCTCCCCAGCTCTGACACGCCCACCTCCTCCCTCCCCATGTCTTGAGATCGCCTCTTTCCTGTTTCTTCCACATCCCATCCCCATGCTAGTCCGAAGGCATGGTGAAGGGGCTGGACACCTCACCCAGAATGTGGTGTAGGGACCATGCAGCCACGGGCCCCCTTGCATTCTAGGTCAAAACAATTAAAAAATCCAGGACCTCGTTGCGGTGTTAGTAACCGCAGAGGTCTGTGGTGAATGCCCCGGTCCTGCCCTCTGCATGAGGATGTTTCTTCAGCCCTTCTCTTGTCCACATCGGTCTATAATGTGGCAGGCAGGAGCATTTCACTGGACTGGTGGTGGCAGAATCCAGAAGCAAGAAGCTTAGGAGAGAATGGGTTAGATGTGGAGGCAGGGAATGAGGGACACTGTTTTTTAAAGAAGCTCAGAAGTGAAAGGAAAGCGAGGAGAGAACAGGGTGGCAAGAGAGAACAGTGGGGACGCTCCACTGGGTCTTTCATAAATAGCAAGGCAGCTGGGAGAGGCCAGACACCAGACAGCAGGGTGGGCAGGGAGGAGGCAGGACTGCACAGGATTGAAGCAAGGAGGAGCCTTTCAGAAAAGCGAGACTGTGTCTTCTGGGGAGAAAAGGAGCAGCAATGGAATAGAGATGTGAACATGGGGAGCAGGAGCACAGTCCTGGGGCCTGAGGGGACTTTGTGGGTGGCCCAGGAAGCAGCAGATGAGACTGGCTATTGGAGGGACATGGGGAAGTGACCGGAAGCTCGCATAGCACTGGATGGTTGAAGACAGCCACTCTGGAAGTGGCACAGGCTTTTACTGAGACAGGAGCACCTCTCAGAGGAGCAGTGGGAAGACGGACGAGATTATCACTCGGGAGGAGTTCCCAGGGGTTGCCCACGTGCATCTGGCTTCTGAGAAATAACAGGAAAAAGTGCATCAGCTCAAGTAGACATAATCAGGAGGAAGTTAGCTCACTAAGCCACCAAGTTCTCATGATACTCATCAGAGAGAACTGGGCTCACACTTTCACTGGAAATTTTTAGTAAAAAGAAATATCAAATACAGTGTCACAAAAAAGTCAGAGGCCATACTCCATGATGGAGAATCTCGAAGGCACATGAAGGCCAGGGTTAGACAGACGGCCTTCCTGCTAGAGGCCCAGCCTTGTGTTAGCACAGGGATTTCTTTTTCTTTTTACTATAAGCTCCCTCTCTTGCCTTTCCCACTGTGCTTTCTCACATTGGAGTTCCACCACCTGTTAGGAACCCCTGTTAGGGGCCAAGGAAGAGATACAGAGCTGGACATCTGGACTCAACACAACCATCAGTTAGTGGTGGCTGACACTTATCTTCACCTTGAGAATAAGAACCCCAGAGAAGCCACCTTGGACGGTTGGGTCCCCACCCTGGGGACTGGATGGTAGCCATATGTACAGTACGCATTATGTGTAGGGGAGGTAATTGTAAAGCCCCTGCTCCCCAGCAGTCAGCTGTGGGCCCGGATCTGAATCTGAGTGTCTGGCTGAAAGGCACAAGTTCTTTTATCTAGTAGTGACAGCAAGGGAGAGTTTTCCCCTTAGAAATAGAGATTTATCTGAAAGACAATAGGAACTTTTTAACCACACATTAGATAGCTCGATTGTGTGGCTCTGGAAAAGGGTCAGAGTACCAGGATGGTCTAGTGGGAGCTGAGATACTTGGGGTGAGAAGATGGATTGTAAACAGTCAGAAAGGTGAGGGAAATGTTTGCACAGGCACTGAGAAAGAAGCTTGGAGTCAGATCCTTCCTAAATTGTGAATCAACCAACCACAGTGTTTTATCACACCTGTCTTTGGACAGCAAGTCTAAATGACAGATATAAGGATGCATCTCATTTTGACATTGCTTCTTTATGTCCCTCATATGAAGTAGACTAGGTTAATTGTCTAAATGTCTACTAATTCTGCCTTTAGAAATGGATGTGTAACACTTAAAAATATGCCTTGACATTGGCCTTGGCAATGATTTCGTGGCTATCATACCCAAAGCTCAGGTTACAAAAAGTAAAAACAAACAAATGGGACTACATCAAACTAAAAAGCTTTTGCACTAAAAGCAGCAGACATAACGTGAAAAGGCAGCCTACAGATTGGGAGAACATATGTGGCAACCACATATCTAATAATGGGTGAATACTCAAAATTTATAAAGAACTCATATAACTCAATAGCAAGAAAACATATAACCCAATTTAAAAAATGGGCAAAGAACTTGGATAACAATTCTCCAAAGATGAGATAAAAATGGGGAGCCGATACATAAAAAGGTGCTTAACATCGCTCCCCATCAGGGAAATACAAATCGATGAGATAGCACTACACACTAGTTAGAATGGCTATCATCAAAAAGACAAGAGATAAGTGCTGGCAAGAGTGTGCAGAAATAGGAACCCTTGTACACTGATGAGTTGGTACAGCCATTGTGGAAAATAGTATAGAGGTTCCTAAAGAAATTAAAAATTGAAATACCGTATGATCCAACAGTCCCTCTCTGGGCACATATTCAAGGAAAACAAAATCATCTCACTGCAGCATTATTCATAACAGCCATGGAAACAACCCAGTTGTCTGTTGATGGATGAGTGACTGAAGATACTGTGGTCTATGTATCCAGTGGAATATTATTCAGCCTTAGTAAAAGAGACCCTGCCATTTGCCACAACGTGGGGGGAGCTGGAGGTCATTTTGCTAGGCGAAATTAAGCCAGACAAAGAAAAATATCGCATAATCTCACTTATATTCAGAATCTAAAAAAGAAAAAAGAGGGTCAAGTATACAGAAAGAGAGGGTAAAACAGGGGTTACGAGTGGCAGGGTGCCCATGAGGAGATAGAGCGAAGACATCGGAGGATACCAAATAGCAAATAAGCAGCCGAATAAACCTAAAGCAGTGACGTAAACATGAGGATTATAGGTGACGAGTGGGTGTTAGCTGACTTAGCGGCGGGGCGAGGGAATGAGTAACTGTGCAGCTGGTGGACATGCTGGTCTGTTTCACGGTAGTAGTCATCATACTATACACACGCATCACAATTTAATGCACAGTTGTTAGGATGATACGCACAGTAGAGTTTTCTAAAATAAAAACTACGTGTAAATATTGAGACTGAGAAAAAAAATGTGTCTTAAGAGCAAACCAAATGCAACCTATTAGCCTAGACAGCTGACAAAGGGCTTTTAGAATGTTTCTCATCAGAGGGCCCAGAAATTCTCAGAATCAACCTGGAAAGGCAGAGACCTTGATGAATGAGGCCCCCTGGGAGCAGACGCCTTAGAAAAGGCCCCATACACAGGGCTTGTGGGACGTCAGGGTTCTGTGCTGTGGGAGGTCAGGGTTCTGTGCACGATGGCGTACAGAAGGGCAGCTGGGCCCCTGGGCCACCATCCACAGTTTCTTTACTGCACCACAGGGCTGCTTGCTGCAGGCACCCTGCAGCATGCCAAGCCCTGTTCACATGCAGTGCGGCCCTCCAATTCCTGTGAGGACAAGTCCTGATCCCCCCAGAGCTGCTGTGTGAAACCACTTCCTCTGTGAAGTCTGCTTGAAGTGCCCCCACAGATACCCTTGCAGCGGGTGCCTGCCCCAGTTTCCTTATCTGTAAAACCCTGTCCCTTCCCCACAGGGTTCCTGGGACAGTGACATGAGTTACTACCCACAAAGCAGGAGAGGAATCACTCAGTCAGTGGAAGTGATTATTAGTGTTCTTAAGCTTGTCATCACCCTCTGCTGTGGTTGTTTATTTATTGCTCACTGGGAGATGGTGAGCTCCTTGCAAACGGTTCTTGTGAATTTACTGGAGCACAGTAAACATGGGTTGGCCCCGTGAAAGGCCGCACACCTCACCCAACAAGTAAATGAGTGAGCGAGACAACAGCGCTGGGGTGAACTGGGAACCGCAGCCCAGGAGGCCCGTGCCTGGCAGTTACTCACGGTCACTGCTATTCTGAAAGTTTACAAATTCTATGAGGGTAGGCGCTCTGACTCGGTGCCCACCACCTGCTGGTCACCTCCTCAGACAGCCCTCCCTGACCCCAGGCCCAACATGCCTCCTCCTGAGGCCCGCGGTCCCCCGGCAGCCTGACCTTCCTCCTCACAGCACCTTTCACCGCCCACAGTCGGTTCATCTCTTCAGTGACCTGTAGCTTCTCACCATCTGCCTGTCCCCGCAGAACATAAGCTTCTGAGACCAGGGAGCTTTCCTGCTCATCCCTGTATGTTCAATGCCTTTAGCAGTGCCTGGCCCAGACTGGATGCTCAATAAATGTTTCATAAATGAATGAATCTTCTACTGAAAGAAGGTGATCTATGAGAAAAAGGTGCCCTTTGGGGGAGAGCTTCCCTGCTCGCTCCTCCATCCCCACCTTGGGGCATTGCCCTGCGCCAGCCTCTAGACCTGGGTCAGCCCGTATTTGCATTTTCAAAACTGGGTCATCTCTTTTTCAAGGCCAGGTGTCCAACGGATGCTTTCACATGGGGTCAGAAAGAGCAATAATGTGCAAGGAGTGTTCAACAACCTCACACTTAGTGTCTCATGGTTCCAATTTGCAAAAAATGGAGTTTAAAGATATACATGACTTTTAACAGAATTTTGTCTTTAATACAAAATAAGGTGAATTTACAAGAAAATGTATATCTGATGTAAGCATTTCCTGTGCGTTTATGATCATAATGCAGAGGATGATGTATAAGGTCGTACGATTAGTTTTGCGAGCTCCTTCTACAAAAAGTGCTGCATACCTCAGTGCTGAGTATCGCTATGGTCACCAGAAGGCTGAGGGGAGCACCGCAGAGGTGACTATAGTGATATCCAGCAGTGAGGCACGTAGCACTTTTTCTACGAGTTCCTGAACTTAATTTTCAGACCTCATGTAAGCAAAGGTGTGACTCTCACGGGCAAAGGTGCTGTCCTCCTAATGCACTTTAAACATCTTAACATACTTCTTTCAGCAACATCAGCATTACCATTCATCTATATCTGGTTTTCAATGTAATTCTGGGTAAGATTCATAAAGGAAGCCTGCATAAGGCCTACTAAAGTTGCCCTCAGTAGGAAAATTCACTGATCTCTACTTTTTGGACTTGATGCTCCATTTTTTTAAAGCAATGCAAATTTCCTCTTAGTATTTAATTATTCTTTAATGGAATAAACATAATGAGGATTTCCCCTCCTAATGTATCTGAGTGAGCTGAGTAATAGGATTCATACTTACCGGTACAGTTCTGAATCTGGTGATGGGGTTGTTGATGGAATATGAGAATTTGCTGGGTGGGTGGCTGTGAAATGAACCTTGCCAGTATATCCTGGAATATTTGCAGCACTAAAGTGAAGAGTTAAAAGAGAGGAAATTAAAATAATGGTTTATGAAATGGTCATGGTAACTAGCACCTAAATATGAAACATACAAAGGAAGATGCCACCTAATTTTTCTTTCTGTGTGAGCTACGGAACTTGGGCTGCCACAACAGGAAAGATCACAGGCGTGAGCCACGCTGAAGCACAGGAGCTTAGAAGACAGCCGTACTCCAGCGTTGACAAGACTTATTTCAAGTGTGTTTTCTCTTATTTTAAATTTCCATGTCTTTTACAGACATGACTCACTGCTGAGCTCTGTTGCATAATGAAAGAAGACAACAGTTCTTAACAAACCAGCAGACCCATATTCCACACATAACTCTAATGCAGACACCAATATTTTAAAGAAATAGACTCTTTCATTTACAGCTGTGTTTTTTCTCAAATATCCTCCTCATCACCATGAATGTGCTATGTTACAGACTTCAGATGATTTACCAAAACTACGCATTGAAATCAAATGTAAACAGCACATTGATTTCACGCAGCTTGTTTGATTTAAGTTCACCAACTCTTCAGCTTTCCTTTTCTTTTCCTCACCAGGGGAGGGAGAAAAAAAGAAAGCACAAGAATGCAGGGGAAGGTTCCTGCATGTGTATGAAAACCCTCTCTAGAAAAGGGAAACAAGCATCCAAAAGAAAGCTGTCAGTAACTCAGAGAGCAGTGTGAAGAATGATGGCTTTGCCGTGACAGCACACAACTGGTTCACACCGATTATTCCCGAAGGATGGGAGAGGCTGCCTTGCAGGGCCAGGCCCCGTGTGAGGCTCAGTCTGTGTCTGGAAACCACACATTGCCATAGCTGCAAGGAGTGACAGAAGGAGGGTTTACGCTGAATTTCATGGCACAGTAACATGCTGTTTGCAGATCAGGAGGCTCAGTCGAATGTGTAGAATCCTACCAGTGCTACCACCTCAGCTTGCTGTGCTGGCTTCAGAGGGAGAAAAAGCAAAAGGCCAGGGCGGCACCTGTGGCTCAAAGGAGTTAGACGGTGGTCCCATATGCCGGAGGTGGTGGGTTCAAACCCAGCCCCGGCCCAAAACTGCAAAACAAAAGCAAAAGGCCACCACCGTGGGCCTGGCCCAGTGAGGTGGGCCCAGTCAGTGGGCAGGCTGCCACTTCCACCCAGCTCCGTCACTTGTGCTCCACCCCCGAGGCCTTTCTTTGGGAGCAGGACATCTCTGTGGTGTGGGTCCTTATTCACAATGGACCAGCAGCCAGAATGCAACTCCGTGGTGACAACTAGGCCTTTGCCAAAAGTGGAGGAATGGTTCTTCCGTGGAGGTCTTGGTTATATCAATGTCCTCTCCACAAATCCAAGCTAATCCTTCTCCAGGAGCCAGTTATCTCCAGGAGTAATATTGGAAATCGGGAGCTTAGAGGAGGTTGCTTCTCAAAGCCTCAAGGGACAAGGCAGACAGAAGAGAGATGGTAGTGACATGGCTGTATCCTCAAGGGTTAGGAAGGAGGTCACACCTTCAGCTTTCCCATCAGCTCTCAGATCCAGACTCTGGACACAGGGTCTTGGGTGCTTTTGGCCTCAGCCATGCCAGTGGGTAATGACCCGAACTGCAAGGACTTGGGTGACAGCGAAGTAGAAAAATAGACCATGATTCCTTCTCCCATCCATTATGTATTAGTGTCAGAATATTAGGGGAAAAAATATGTATCAGGCAGGGAATTGCACTAGTAAATCTTGTAATTTTCTCCACCTATGTGATTCCATGACTCTAATGGTGGTGGCTTGTTGGCTTACAGGAGCTGAGATAGGGAACACTCTGACACTTACAAAATAAAGGCAAATGACATCACGAGTGACACCAGAATAAACCATACAAAATAATGGATTTTGTGAGACCAGAAAAACAAGTGGGGAAGCCTACTGCCTTGAGAGGCATAGTTCTCTTCCAAGCCTGTCTCTGCTCCTTAACCAACTGTGAGATTTTACTCCAGGGAAGATAGTTCTCTGGGCCTCAGCTCAGTCAACTGTGGGATAGAGATAACATCACCGACTTCTTAGGGGCCCTGTGGGGATTAAAGGAATTAAATGAATGTGGAAGCAGATAGTGAATTTTTAGCGCTTAATAAATGCTCAACTAATTGCAGTTAATATATCCAACTTTAAAAAATAAAACATTTACAAAATAAGGGCCTTCTTGGTGAAGAATGCAAAGTTTACCCAGGTCAGACAGCTGTAAAGATGTTAAGTCAGAGGCTTCCAGTGCTGCTCCACACTGAAATCTCAGAGGCGTCTTTAAAAGGCACCAGTGCCTGGTTCCCACCCTTAACATTGTGCTTGAGTCAGTAACAGTCATGGCCTAGGCACTGGGACTTTCAACAGCTCTCTAAATGCTTCTCCTGCGCTGCTCCATTCAGCGGCTTCTGTTTCAGGGTGTGGAGACTCCAAGGAGTGAACTGAAGCTGCTGAATTCGAGGCAGTGCTCTTTAGGACTTCTTGGAATTTTCTTGAACAAATGTAGCTGTAAGTCACAGAGGTAACCAGAGAGCAAGCAACGTTATTTATGTGTGTGCCTCTACCCCAAACATTCATTAAAGCTTCCATGCATACTATGAAGGAAATCCCCTCCATCTGTGTGACAGGTTTTTTCCGCTTCCTCTAAAACACCTGCAGAATTAAAATATGGCTTAAATCACAGCCTCCTATCAGAGAAGTTCAGAAATAGGAGGGAGGCAAGCAGGCGATTTGTGCATCACACGAAGGGCTTGACGTAAGCATTGCACAGCTATGCCGCCTCCTGCCTCTGTGGCATGAAGGTTATTGATGCTACATGTGTACCACGTGTTACATGACATGAAATGGCATCGTATCTAACAGTAACATACTATGAGATAGGAGATGGAGCAGCTGTTTTGGCTTGAGAATGAATTTAGTTGTATCACAAATGACCAAATATTTGAGAATGAAAATTCTTACTCACACTGCTTCTAAATCTATTCCATTTAACCCCTGCAAGCAGAAATATCACAAGGGGAATTTTTGCCATCATGATTGCAAGATATTGACCTCATATCATGAATAGAATATTCCTTGGGGGAAACTTAGACTGCTGCTGGTAGGCGATATTTTTCAGCTGGAGGAAACAAATCTATTAAAGACATTGAAATATACAGGCTACAAAATGGATTTCCAGACTAGTTGAATGTTCAAAGAATTCTAGCCCCTGCCCCATTCAAGTGAGGCAGAAACCAATTTAAAAATGAGAAGTTTTCATTTTTGTCTTTGCTCCGTAGCCTTTAGTCCTTTGAACATCTCCTTGTGCCTCTTCTTCCCAAATAAGACTGGATGTTGTTAATTTATGGATAAATTTGAATGTATTATTGCCTAGGTTTTCAACTAATTGGTTTTCAACAAATCATGATAAAATAGAAATAATATACTTTCAGAAAATAAGGAAGTTTAGTAATTCAGTTAGAAAAAAGGAGCACAGATGGTATATAATTAAAAGCTAAATGGAAAATAAAGAAGTGGGGAAAACCATGTTGTACACATGTGTAGAATAAGCGTAGTGTGCATGTGGATAACAATGGAGGCCACACACAACATCCTCTCCACCCGACAGACAGAGCTAGTGCTCCCCGAGCGTGCTGGATTGCAGGCACTCTTTTAAGTGCTTTCCATGAGCTGACTTTTAAACTCTGTGTCACAGGTTCTATTGTCCTGTCCACTGTTCAGATGAAGGGATCAATCCAGAGAGAGTCTTAGTAATGTGCCCAGAGCCGACTGCACTGGCAGCTGGCAGAGTTGGAGCCTGGCCTACTTCAGAGCCAGTGTCGTCAGGCTAGGTGGGGAAGGTCACTGCACTGTTCCCAGACTGGCCAGGAGAACTTGGCTAGCTCAGAGGAGACTGCATTCATTCAGGGTGGCACGTAAGTTTGAATTCAAATCAGTGTGTCCATCTTGTATTTTGAGCTATTCTGTATCAGGTACAGTTCTAGGTGAAAATCAAATAGACCTGGGTCCTGATAGCTTTCACATGAACAAGCAAATTTTAAAAATGTGCATATAGATGTTTAAAGAACCCAAATGGGCAAAGAACATAAATGCTAAGTAAGGGGAATGCCTAAGCCGGACACATTTAGCCTGTCCAGCCTGTGACCTTAGACCTGAACTGAAGTTTTCTGAGCCATCTGTGTTAGGGAGGTAGTTAGGCATGGGCCCGGTGGGAGGTGGAGGTGGTTAGGCTATTTTGGCTATTTTGGATGAGCTTGGGTCAGATGGGCCTGAGCTGTTACGGGATTAGGGCTAATGGTGACCTTGCACGTGGTTTGTTTTGGGGAGCTGGTTGATTTGGGGGACTGATCAATGTCCCTGGGACTTTCTGACATGGACAACTAGGCATGTGTTGTTATGGGAACAGAATTGATCATGACCCTGAGAAATTTCTAAGCAGCTGCTGACACCCCTCAAAAGTTGCATATAAAATCCAGCACTGTGTTGTCGTCAGTGCCTGCTGTCTCTGGGATGGGCCTGGTTTGCTGTTCAAACTGTTAAAATAAACTTCTCCTTTCTTGCTGAAGCTTTACCTCGTGTTGGTCTCTTTAATTATCTTGGTGACATCTCAAGTCATCAGCACGTCACCCCCTAACATCCTCACCCATCATCTGCGGTAGTCAAGGTTCTGTGCCTCCTGGGAAGGGGTGCTGGGGGGATGTGATGCAGGTGGAGGGCTGGCAGTGCCCAGCACACAGCAGGTGCCAAATCAGTGTGAGAGGAACCACAGGCGTAGTGGCAGGAAGGCAGGACGGAAAGTGGAGAGGCAAGTGGGAGCAGGAGGAAGATCAGAAAGGTCCAGCCTTATAATCCACCGAGTATCCACCCCGAGGGCTGAGAGAGGGGGAGCTGCGGAGAAATCTGAGAGGGCCCAGCTAGAGAAGAAAACACAGGCGGTCATTGCCAGTTGGGATTTGTCTGATTTTATTACTCAATGAGAAACGCAAATCAAACTAGCATCATTTTGCAATGAGCTTTAGTCATTGGACCATATTTCTCTGAACATCGTAAGATGCTGTGGCCTCAAGATAACTTTTCAGGAATTATAGTTTTGTTGTTGTTGTTAGTATCATCTAGGGAACATATTATTTTTTCCTCCTCTGTTCTAAGAATTTTTACTTGTTCCATTTAGAAGATGTAGAAACAACATATCCCCAAACTCCTGTTTTGTAGAGGAGGCTGCATCCCCATCAGATAGTTACTTGCTAAAAGCAAAACGCATGTTGGGTGTGGATTAAGAGCAGGAGCTTGTCCTGGGGATGAAGGGGCCGATTCTGTGGACTCCTCTTCACCACTCAGGAGATGAGTGGTCTCCATCATTTTCTCTGGCCTCAGCCTCCTCACCCCTGAAAAATGGGCCTAGAACTGGTTCTTGGACCTCTGCTCTCATCACAGTATTTCAAAAAACAAATGAGAGAGTAGATGTGAAAGTTCTCTACAAAGGCAGAAGTGCTGGGCTAATGGAAGGAACTACTATTCATAGTTATTCTTCAACCTGGTTTGTGGTAAGATTTTTTTTTTTTTTTTTTTTTTTTTTTTTTTTTAAGCTGCAACACAGCCCAGTGACCTGCAGGGAAGCCTTCCTTTTTACATTTCAGATCTTGCCAGGGGCGTCCTGGGGGTCCATTTCAGACAATTCCTCCTTATTTGCAAAGGCTTCCTCACAGAAATCTCTGAGGTCAAAAACCACAGTAAAGAAGCAATGTAATATGAAAGATTACACCTCCATGG
The DNA here is from genome assembly GCA_963574355.1 of Loris lydekkerianus. Lineage (NCBI taxonomy): Eukaryota > Metazoa > Chordata > Mammalia > Primates > Lorisidae > Loris > Loris lydekkerianus. The sequence goes on along the minus strand of CAUYPK010148817.1, from coordinate 1,937 downwards.
AGGACGGCACCATGGAGGAAGCTGCCTAGTTCAACCAAACAAGCCAACAGTGCCTGTGAGTAGCAGGTTTGGGATCAGAAAGTGGCTGCACCATCTGCCCAATCCCTGGGCCTGGCCTTGCCTGTGCTGAACCTGTTTCTCCTTTGGAAAAACTAGGTGAGGTGCATGTCTGTAAGATCCCAGAGTCCTCTCCCATATCTGTGTAGGATGCATGTATCTAGCTCTAACATTTAAAGTCCATTAACAAAGGGAAAACGGGGCAGCACCTGTGGCTCAATGGGTAGGGTGCCGGCCCCGTATACCGAGGGTGGTGGGTTCAAACCCAGCCCCGGTCAAACTGCAATGACGACGACAACAACAACAACAACAACAACAACAACAACAACACAGCTGGGCCTTGTGGCAGGCACCTGTAGTCCCAGCTACTTGAGAGGCTGAGGTAAGAGAACTGCCTCAGCCCAGGAGTTGGAGGTTGCTGTGAGCTGTGTGACGCCAGGCACCTCCCCCACCAGGGAAAAAAGGGAAAGGACTCCCAGCAGCTCTTTCCATGGGCTTAGGAAGGACAAAGAGTAAGTGCCGTTGGATTGTGACTGCACAGATGTGCCGTTACACATTGGTCAGTTGTCATGTACTGTTGATTCGTGACTGTAAAATATAGAAAGGGCACGGGACTATAAAATAATTACTAAAAGGCACTGGACTTCCCTTCAACCTTCATTGATTCCTGACAAAAAATATGGATCTTGCATTAACGAAAAGGACAAAAAAGTAAATCTGATAAAAGGGGGGAGGGACCCTTATCTCCATCTTACTTTATTTTTTCTGCTTCACACAGGCTATAAGTGAGGTTGAGTTCCTATCACTTAAAAAAAACACTTCCTGAACAGTACACAGCTCTAGTCAACAGTACATGTGTGTTGAAGAAACAAAAAAAGCTGTTTAGCTTTGCAGAAATTCAATAATTCCTATTGAGTCCAATATATATTTAGGATTTTCTTAATCTCAAGTCACAAGTGAGGAAGTACAGTAGAAGCCACGTTAATATTTTGAGCTCCTTAGCTCTAAATGTCATCTAATAGTTGGGTATGCTTACCAAATTAAAGAAAAATGTAAATTTAACAAGAAAACTCAGCCAACAATTCCATTTTTTACAGGAATGCATGCATAAATGTGAAAAGGTTGTTTTCATTATATTGTTCATGGTAGGAAAAATACTTTGGTCAGAACTTGGGGGTAGAATACTATGAGGCCAGTAAAAAGATTTTGACATGGGAAGAATGACCAGTACACACCCCAGTCTTGCACATGCCCCCACACACAGCACACATGTGCACGTACACTGCACATGTTCATAGATACCCGGAGGAGGGAATCTAAAAATAAATTGAACTTTTAATATTGGGATTGAAAATGGAAACAATATTTTCCTTTCCACACTTTAAAAATACTTGAATTGTTTTTATAATGAACATACTTGGGAGAAAACATAAGGTGATGTTTGGTGAGCTTCATTGTGAACATTGAAGGTGAGTAAACACGCTGAGCATAAACACTGGTTCCTCTGTAGATTTATATCATACCACCAGAAAATGATTTAACAATAAATTTAAGAATGTTTATATACAGGGTGGCAATAAAGTCTGTGTGCAATTTTTAAATTGCACACTGTTTTAAATTGCACAGGAACTTTATGGCTACCATGTATTTTGACCCAGAATGCATTTCAACGAGTATTCCTTTTTTTTTTTTTTTTTATTAAATCATAGCTGTGTACATTGATATGATCATGGGCATCATACACTAGCTTCATAGACTGTTTGACACATTTTCATCACACTGGTTAACATAGCCTTCCTGGCATTTTCTTAGTTATTGTGCTAAGACATTTACATTCCACTTTTACTAAGTTTCACATGTACCCTTGTAAGATGGTGTAA
>CAUYPK010148815.1:0-11328 GCA_963574355.1 Loris lydekkerianus | reverse complement strand
TTTAAAATTTGACCTACTTTGAATTAAAAGCCCAGCCCCCCCGCGCAATGTTTCTCTACCGCAGCTTACCCCCCCCCCCCCCCCCCCCCACTGCCTTCTGAGCCACTTCCTCCTACCAGGCATTCTCAGAGTCCCTGGAAGGAGGCGATCTGTAATAATCTCTCAGTCTGGAGACTTTAGAGCCAGAAGCATCTCCCTTCCAAGAGACCTCTTGGCTTTGGAGGAATGAAAAGTGGCACCTTATTAAAAAGAGATTGTGAAAAGGAAAAATAAACATCCAATGTACCCCATACTAATATGAAACCAATATATAAAAAATTACATGTGTTTATGAAAAATAAAACACAGATATAGTCTAGTACAGGGATAAAGGGGAGCAGGAGAGGGAATGGCCGGTGGAGGAGGGAGGGCATGAGGCGGGATCTCACCTAATGTGTACATTGTGAGGGTGGATAACATGCCCCTGATGAGGGGCTTTTTTTACAACTGGAACTTTACTCTGGAAGTGAGAACAATGTAACCGAAAAATTTGTTCCCTCATATTAACTTGAAATAAAAAATATATATGTATAAAAGAAATTATGATTTTATCTCCCCGTGTGCATGTGACCGGGTATAGCAAAATTCCTTTTACCTGTCTTGGTCAGCTGGAGGTAATGGAGATGATCCATACAGAAGCTAGAGGTCACCCCAGCCCCTATTTCAGCATTTCCCCACCTCTTGCAATGATCACTCCCAAGATGGAAGAAAGTTTATACCAACAGCCCTGGAGTATTGCAAATGTCTGTCCACTCATATTTCCACGTGTCTGTCCACTCACATCTCTCTTCCCTGAGGACTGTCACCTCCCTGCTGCCAGGTCCCCCTTGCTTCACTATTCATCTTTTTCTCGGAGTACCTGAGCTTCTGGTATGCATTGATTTCAGTGAGGTCTGATTCTAACTCAAGCTAGGCCAGGTAATTCTTCCTCCACGTGAGTTTAGGTTGAGGCCCGAAATACTAGTTTCTGGCTGAGGTGGCTCTGTGCATGGAGAAGATGTCAGGTCACGAGCTACGTGGCAGCTGTGCACTCGGCTGGGGTGGGGGAGGGGTGTCAGAAAGCAGCCGTGCAGAGGGGCTTGGTGCTAGGACCCGAGGGAGCGCCCCACCCAGGCTCCTGCTCGCTCTGGTTCTAGTCCCTCCCTCAGAGTCACCCAGCTTTTCCCTTTAAATTGGGTTAAAGTTGCATTTTGCCCCAATAAGCAAAAGAAATTTGGGGAATCCATGCACATAGGAAAGGAGACGATCAAGCATTGAGTAACTCGTTTTTTATATCAAGGCATTGAGGTAAGGATGGCAGTTGAGGAGAGTTCCAGAAAGGGATGATGTGAAGATCAAGTCTGGGAATTAGAGAAGTGCCATGAACTTAGATGGCAGGACAGCTGTGGGGTGTGTGTGAAAGAGATACAAACACACATGGGGTGGCAGGGATGGACGTTTAGTGTGGCTAATATAAATCCTTCAGGGAATGTGGTTTGTCATTATTTTTTCTAGTATTTCATTTCATAGTCACCCTGAAAACTGTGCAGATAGGTCCTTGCAAAGAAAGGAATTGTGGTTAGTACAAGCCCTGCCAAACGCCTCCCCAGCTCTCCTTGTTTTTTTGGACCTTGAAATAATAAAGCAGAACTTGGCAGCTTCCACCTGAGAAAAAGCATAGCTTGAGCATGAGAGTGTCTGGACTCCTTGAGTAGAAAATTTGGTGAGAAAGCCTCACCATTTAGTTTTTCTCCAAGTCCTGACCTCCCCACCTGAAAAGCATATAAATCTGCCCAGAGGGCAATGCCAGGTTGGACTTGAGATGCACACAGCACAATATCTGCCATGGAAATTTCCTGCAAAGGTGGCAGGATTGCTGACATTTCCCAGCCACAGGGCTCCACAAACTCTTTTTCTGGCACTTTCCCACCCTCCCATTAGCCCATCCTGTCTGTCTACTTTCAGATACCTGTTGCTCCACCCTTCCTCCAGTTTTCCAGTAGATCAAAGACTGCAGTGATGGAGCTGTCTCAGGGCACAAGCCTTCAGAAAAAAATGCCCAAAGACTGCTGTGCTTGGCCCATGTGCCCAGAGGCTACCTCTCCTGCCAGGCATAGCTGGGGGACCAAGGGTGCAGGTCCTCGTCACCTGCTGCATTCTTTTTTATTTCATTTGTTTCACCCCTGAGCTGCCACCTGCCCTATACCCACAGTTCATCTTCAGTGAGTGTTCTGGCTACTCCAAGTGGCTGCTCTTGCCCAGATCTGACTTCCTCCCCAACCTTCTTGCCTTTTCCTCTTGGCCGTAGTGGTGGTCAGGTGGAGCTGTTCGTCTATAGTTTGCATCAGAGTTTCTGCCACTGGGCCCTTCTTGAATAGAAACTTCAAGAGGAGAGCAGTGATAATTGCCCTGTAGATAGAATAATGGGCAACAAAAGCTTTGGAGTCAAGATTCTGAAATTTTTTTTTTTGTTGTTGTTGTTATTGTAGTTGTCATTGTTGTTTGGCAGGCCCAGGCTGGATTCAAACCGGCCAGCTCTGGTGTATGTGTCTGGCACCCTAGCTGCTGAGCTACAGGCACCGAGCCAAGATTCTGATTTTTTTAATGATGCTGGGATGGGCCGCATATGGATATTTAGAAAGAATCCAAGGAAGCTGGGAACATCAGTGTCATTAAAGAATTCTGCTAGTAATTTGTGAGACTGACTTATCCTTTATGACTAATTACTGCATGCACCACAGCTATTATGCACATCATTAATAGGTGTCAGATTAGTTTCGTCATTAAGTTTTATTTGATCACAACTCTAAACCACACAGATGCATGCTCAGTCATCTTGTCTGGAATGGGCTTCCGTTCACAACTTTAAGTAATTAGGAGCAGCTCTATGTGAGACTGAATTAGGACAGGGAACTCAATCTGCTCTTAACAAGATCATGTGACCATGGTAACACCATTATTTATTTAATAATGATTTTATATTTGAAAAGGATACAGATGCAATTACTGTATGTTTCCAGATTTCACGGGAAAGATCATGCTTGATCTCCATTCCATTCCCCTAGAGCTGTGCTGTCCATTAGCCACTCATGGCTACTTAAATTTGTCTAGCTAATTAAATGAATTCCTCAGGTGTACTAGTCACATCTCAAGGGCTCAATAGCCACCTGTGGCTAATGGTTACCTATGAAATGTCCTGCCTGTACAGAACAGTTTCACTATTGGAGAAAGTTCTGGTGGGCAGCGTGGCCGGAGTGCAGTTAATGGAAAAAGTTATGTCTTCCATTGGATGACGAGGCCAGCTGGCTCTGAATTTTCTGTGCAGAGGCAGGGCTCCTCGGGGGCCCCAGATGTGGAGGAGATGACAGCGTCTGAGAAGCAATCCTAAGAGATGGCTGCAGTACATGTCGGGGAGATTAGGCAGGAAGCAGGAAGGAGCCATGGCAGGCTCCTTCAAAGACTGCAGTGATGGAGCTGTCTCAGGGCACTGCGTCGCAGCTCTGCTCATGGAGCTGGGCTGCTACTCTTTACTCTTGCCTTGTCCAGTGGGATACAGGGATGTCCCATCTGAATCAGCTTGATGCATTGACCAGTAGCTGGGTGAGTATTGTTCAGTAATGATTTGCAGAGTGAACAGATGAATGAGATCATCAACTACATAGCAGATTTTTGCCACGTCACCACCTTTCATGCATATAAGAACTTTACAATTTCTGTATCACTTCATTGCATTCTTTCATTTAATTCTCGTAAACCATATAAAGTGGGTGAGAAACCTGTTTGTCTTCTCTTGCTGTGGATAAAGTTAACTCAGAGAGTTTAAGACGTTTTCTCAGAGTCACTAATCTAGCAAGTAGCAGAGTTGTGACTCAAATTCAGGGCTGAGGATTCCAAATGACATGTTCCATAGCATCAGTAAGAGTATTTCTAGCAGAATACTACTGAAGTGATAGGGCTCAAGGATGCCTTTGACACTTAGGGTTTCTCAGGGACCAATTGGATAAACTTTGATGGGTTTTTCAAGTTGTCAGCACAATGCATGGTTTTTATTTTTACGTTTGCCTGAATTTTTGCTTTCAGGCTTTTACAGACCAAATGTCTGGCATCCTGAATCAGAGACTTTCATACTGTGCCCGACCGATCCCGATAGCTTCATGGAGGGGCTGTGGAGGCTGCCGCAGGGGTGGAGCACAGCAGGAAGGCCGTGTGTTTGGGCTCTGGGCTGTTCAGGGCTGATAGGCTTTCAACTATTTTTATATATTGACATTCCTCAAAAAAATTCACTTTAAGGAAGATTCTTTTGCTAACCACTACAAAAAAGAGTCACTCTTCTAAAGGATTTTTATGGTAGCTTGCTTCCTGTGACAAGAAAGTAGAACAGTATTCACTGCACACCAACTCCTTCTGCCTAGTTAGAAGCAGCCCCTGGAAGTTCAGAGTTTCCTATACCCTGTGGAGCCAGCCCGAAGCTAAGGCAGAGGGCCCCTGTCCTGGGATCAGAGGGCCCATGGCTGTTGGTCAGTGCTGCCCCGTTGTCTTACTTTGACAATTTACTCTTATCCCATTCTGAGACAAGATTCTTCTTTAATACCTGAGCCCCCACACCTGCAGCATTCTCCCTCAATGGCTACATCTGTAGCCCTGCGGGCTTGTTGGTCTTAGCCAGAAGCAGCTGCCAGGTCGCTTCAACTCAGAGATGTCTACTTCTGACTTCATCTGGGCTGCTCCTTTCTGTTGTTGTTCACCTATTCACAAGGCAAGGAATTTTTTTGAGACATGGTCTTATTTTGTTGCTCTCAGGAGAGTGCTATGGCATGTCACAGCTCACAGCAACCTTAAACTCTCGGGCTCAAGTGATCCTCTTGCTTCAGCCTCCCAAGTACCTGAGACTACAGGCATGCTCTCTTTTTTGTAGAGACAGGGTCTCACTCTTGCTGAGGCTGGTCTTGAACTCCTGAGCTCAAGCGATCCACCAGCCTTGGCCTTCTCAAGTGCTAGGATTATAGGTGTGAGCTGCTGTGCCTGGCCCAAGGCAAGGAACTTTTAAGAAGGTCAGAAAATTCCTTGACTTCACCTTTTGGACTCCTTCTTCCTCCCTTGAATGTGAACTTGATTAAATCAGCCTGGATTTTTATGTTATAATTCTGCCTTTGCCTAAAATTTACTGTGTAATTAATCTGAAAGCTCTTAATATTTCGTTGATAGGTTTAAATAAGCATGCTGCTATTGTCAGCACAAAAAGGGGAAAAAGAATGTGCCATGTGGGAACTGGAAAATAATGTTAACTTGTGACAGTAAAACTAAGAAAAAAAAAAAAGAAAAAAATTCACACATAATGGATGAAAGTAGCTATCTTTAACATTTACATGCCTTAAGGAATAATTGAGAAATCAGTGCCCAGATGACAACATTGGTGTGTGGCAGCATTCTATTACATGTAGCAAGATGACTAGGGTATACTCAGGAAGACAGAATGGTACCTATTTTTCCCTGTTTTAAATTTTTTAATTGTGAAATATATATAAATTAAAATGTATCCTCTTAACAATGCTTAAATATATAGTTCAGTAGTGTTAAGTATATTTACATTATTGTGCACCCAAAATCCTGAGCTCTTTTCATCTTGAAAAACTGGAATACTACACTGTTTTTTTTTTCTTTTTTAATTTCAAAATATTAAGGGGATGCAAATGTTTTTGTAACGTGGATGAATTGTATGGTGCTGAAGTCGGGGCTTTTATTATGCCTGTCATCAGAGTAGTGTACATTATAGCCCATTCTCCCCACCCACCCTGCCCCTTCTTAGTTTCCATTGTCTTTTATACTACTTTATGGCTGTGTCTATCCATTGTTTATCTCCTACTTATTAGGGAGTATATGTAGTGTTAGTTTTTCTGTTCCGGAGATACTTCACTTGGATAATGGTCTCCAGTTCCATCCAAATATATATATATATATATATATATATATATATATATGTATATACACACATACACACACATATACACACACCACATTTTCCTTATCTACTCATGAATTGATGGGCACTTAGGTGGATTCCATATCGCTGCAATTGTGAATTGTGCTGCAATAAACATGTGGGTACAAATGCCTTTTTGATACAATGTTTTTTTCCTTTGGGTAGATACCCAGTAGTGGGATTGCTAAATTAAATGGTAGGTCTACTTTTAGTTCTTTGAGGAATTAAAGAACTAGAGGATGTAGTCATTTACAGTCCCATAAACAATGCAGAAGGCCTTTTTTTTTTTTTGCACCACATTCACACCAACATGTAATATTTTTGGATTTTTTAATGATGACCATTCTCATAGGTGCAAGTTGGCATCTCATTGTGGTTTTCATTCATATTTCCCTGGTGGTTAGTAATGTTGAGCATTTTTCCATATGTTTGTTGGACATTTATCTATCTTCTTTTGAAAAAAATCTGTTCACATCTTTTGTCAACTTTTTAATGTTTTTTTTTTTTTTTCTTGCTGATCTTTTGAATTCTTTATAGATTCTGGATAGTAGTCCTTTGTCAAATGTGTAGTTTGTATTATTTTCTCTCATTCTGTAGGTTGTCTATTTATTCTTTCTCTCTCTCTCTCTTTTTTTTTAAAGGTTACCAAGAAGGCATAAATCTATGTTTCTTAAAGTGGAAAGAGAGAGGAGATATTCCACAAACAAGTATTTATTAAGCACCTTTATGTGCCAGGCGCTGTTCTACATCCCTGCTCCCCCCAAAGCTAAGAGACAACAAACAAAAATTCTGAGGAGAGGAAAGGAGTAGTTGAGGAAGAAGGGGGCTGAAAAGCCTGGTAGGGGCTGTGCCTTAGGCCTCCTCATCAGCCTCCTCACTGAAATCCTCCTCCTCTTCTGTGGTGACATCCTGCTGATTCTCAGAGATGAGGTCATTCATGTTGCTCTTAGGTGAATGTCATCTTGTCCATGACTTTGTCTGTATACCTCTGGAGGAAGGCTTTCCAGAGGAATATGGCAGTGACCTGCTCTGAGTTACACTTGAAGAGCTCCTAGATGGCCATGTTTTTGCCCATGAAGGTGACTGCCATCTTGAGGCCACAAGGAGGGATGTTGCAGACAGTTGTCTTGACATTGTTGGGGATCCATTCCATGAAGTAGCTGCTATTCTTGTTCTGCACATTGAGCATCTGCTTATCTACCTCCTTTATGAACATCTATCCATGGAAGACATGGTGAATATTAGCCATAGCTGGGGTCATAGGCAGCCATCATGTTCTTGGCATCAAAGACCTGCTGGTTGACTTCTGGCACAGTGAGAGTCTGATACTGCTGGCTTCCATGGCATGGAGAAATGGAGATGCAGGAAGGGCACCACGTCAACTGCCAACTTGCAGAGGTCAGTGTTGAGCTGGCCAGGAAAGCGGAGGCAGGTGGTGACACCACTCACGGTGGCTAAGATGAGGTGATTCAGGTCCCTGTAAATTGGCATGGTCAGCTTTAGAGTATGGAAGCAGATGTCATAAAAGGCCTCCTTGTCAATGTAGCATGTCTCATCAGTGTTCTCTACCAACTGATGGATGGAGAGGGTGGCAGTTGAAGGGCTCGACCATGGTATCAGACATTTTGGGTGAGGGCACTACTCTGAAGGTATTTATGATACTCTTCTTGGATCTTGGTGACAAGAAGAGTGCCCATTCCAGAGCCTGTGCCCCTTCCCAGCTAGTGGGTCAGCTGGAAGCTCTGCAGGCAGTCACAGCTCTCTGCCTCCTTCTGAACCACATCCAGGACTGAATCAACCAACTTGATCCCTTCTGTATAGTGGCCCTTGGCCCAGGTGTTGCTGGCTCCAGACTGACCAAAAACAAAATTGTCTGGTCTGAAGATTTGGCCAAAAGAACTTGAGCAAACAGAGTCCATGGTCCCAGGTTCTAGATCCACCAGGATAGCATGAGGAACATAATTGCCACCTGTGGCTTCAATGTAATACACAGAGATTCAGTCCAGTTGCAGATAGCTGTCCCCATGGTAGGTATCTGTAGGGTCAATGCCATGTTCATCACTGATCACCTCCCAGAACTTTGCACCAATCTGGTTGCCACACTGACTGACCTAGATGTGCACAATTTCCCTCATGGTTAAAATTTAATTTTTTTACTCACCTCAAGGTGTGTATTTGACAACCCCCCCCCCCAAAAAAAAAAAAAGTGTTTTATTGTTCTCTACTAGTCACAGGCTAAAAGAATGGAATGTGTCTCAAAAGCTGAAGCAGCAAGGTCTGAACATAATGACAAGAAGGTTCTGAGAGCAGGAATGAGATTTTGTAACCTTCCTGGTCTCTGGTCATTTGAGCATGTAGCCAGAGATTTAAAAATGGAGGCACTCCTATAAGGCAGCTGAGTGGTTAAAGACCCAAAGATGAAATATTCCAAGGTGTGAAACGAAAGGAAAATGGAGCTGGGTTCTGTGTGGACAATGTGGTCTTTATTCCACCTGGGTGTGTGTGTGTGTGTGTGTGTGTGTGTGTGTGTGTGAAATCTATGACTGGAAAAGAATTCCACTGTCTATTTTTTTCTGTTGGTTATTTCCCTTTCTGTGCAGAAACTTTTAATTTAATTAAGTCCCATTTAAAATTATTTGTTATTTCTGTATTTGCCTTTGGGGTCTTAGTTATAAATTCTTTGCCTTCTTATGCTTTCTTCTAGAAATTGTGTGATTTCAAGTCTTATGTTTCCGTCTTTCATCCATCTTGAGTTAATTTTTGGATGTAGTGAGAGATAGGGATATACTGCTTTATTCTTCTGCATGTGGCTATCCAATTTTCCAAGAATGATTTGTTGAATAGGGCATCCCTTCCCCAGTGAATATGTTTTTCCTGCTTTGTCAAAAATCAGTTGGTCATAGCTCTATGGTTTTATTTCTAGGTTCTCCATTATATGCCATTAACCTATGTTTCTATCTTTAGACCAGCACCATGCTGTTTTGGTTACTATAGTCTTATAATATAATTTGAAGTCCCGTAATGCGATACCTCCAGATTTGTTCTTTTTGCTTAAGATCATTTTGGCTACTTGGGCTCTTTTTTCGTTCCATATGAAGTTTAAGATTAATTTTTCTATACCTGTGTAAAATGACATTAGTATTTTGATGGGAATTGCATTGAATCTGTAAGTTACTTAGGATAGTATGGAAATTTTAACTGCGTTGATTCTTCTAATCCATGAGCATGGGATGCTTTTCTATTTGTTTGTGTCATCTATGATTTCTCTCATCAGTGTGTTGTAGTTCTTCTTGTAGAGATCTTTCACTTCCTTGGTTAAGGACATTCCTAGGTATTTAATTTTCTTTGCAGCTGTTGTAAATGGTATTGAGTTCCTGACTTTCAGCTTGACTGTTACCTGTACATAGAAATGCTACCGGTTTGTGTACATTAATTTTGTAACCTGAGAATTTGCTGAATTTATTCATCAATTCTAGGAGTCTTTTGGTGGAGTCTTTAGGGTTTTCTAGATAGAAAATCATATCATTGGCATAAAGGGTTAGTTTGACCTATGCTTTTCCAATTTGGATCCTTTTTATTTCTTTCTGCTGCCTAATTGCTCTGGCTAGGACTTCCAGTACTATGTTGAGTAGAAGTGGTGATAGTGGGCACACTTGTTCAGTTCTTAGAATGGTTTCAACTTTATCCCTTTCAGTATGATGTTGTGAGTTTGTCATAAATGGCTTTTATTATTTTGAGCTATGTTCCTTCTCTGCCTAGTTTGTTGAGGGTTTTTATAATGAAAGGGTATTGAATCTTATCAAATGCTTTTTATGCATGTATTTAGATGATTACATGGTCTTTGTTTTTGCTTCTGTTTATGTTGGTGAATCACATTTAGAGATTTATGTTTGTTTGTTTTTTTATTAAATCATAGCCATGTACATTAATGTGATCATGGGGCCCCATACATTAGTTTCATAGACCGTTTGACACATTTTTATCACTCTGGTTAACATAGCCTTCCTGGCATTTTCTTAGTTATTGTGCCAAGACATTTACATTCCACATTTACTAAGTTTCACATATACCCTTGTAAGATGCAGTGCAGGTGTAGTCCCACCAATCCCCCTCCCTCTACCCACTTCCCCCCTCCTTCCCCTCCCTTTTCCCCTTCCCCCTATTCTTAGGTTAGAGATTTATGTATTTTGAATCATCCTTGTATCCCTGGGATGAAGGCCACTTCATGGTGGATTATTATTATTATTACTATTATTATTAATGTGATATTGAATTCAGTTTTCTCGTAGTTTATTAAAGATTTTTGCATCTATATTCATAAGGGATATTGTTCTATAGTTTTCTTTTTTGTTGCGCCCTCGCCTGTCTTTGGTATCAAGGTGATACTGGCTTCACAGAATGGGATACAGAGGATTGCTTCCTTCTTAATGTTGTGGAATAATTTCAGTAGAACAGGTGCCCGTTGTTCTTTGCAGGTCTCATAGAATTTGGCTGTGAATCATCTGGTCTGGAGTTTTTTTGTGGGTCGAGAGTCTTTCATTAGTGTTTCAATCTTGCTACTCATTATAGGTCTGTTCACAATTTCTATTTCTAACCAATTCAGGCTAGAGAGGTTGTGTATCTCCAGAAATTCATCTATTTCTTCTAGGTTTCCACGTTTGCATGCGTAGTAGTCATGGATGATATTTTGTATTTCTGTGGCATCAGTTCTGATGTTTCCTTTTTCTTTCTGATTGAGCTTATTTGAGTTCTTTCTTTGCTATTTCTGGTTAATCTAGCTAGTGGTCTATAGATTTTGTTTATCCTTTCTTCAAAGAACCAACTTTTTTTTTTTTTTTTCAGTTTTTGGCTGGGGCTGGGTTTGAACCCGCCACCTCTGGCATATGGGTGCCTCTGGTATATGGGTGCCTTTGAATCACAGGCACTGCCCTAAAGAGCCAACTTTTGTTTTATTGATCCTTTATGGGTTGTTTGTTTTGGTTTCCATTCCAATTAGTTCTGCTCTGAGCTTTATTATTTCTTTTCTTTTTCTATTTTTGTTCTTCTTTTTCTAGTTCTTTGAGGTGTGACATGAGGTTTTTAATTTGTGATCTGTCTGTCTTTTTTAATGTAGGCATTTAAGGCTATGAACTTTTACCTTAGTACTGCTTTTGCTATATCCCATAGATTTTTTTTATTTTTTATTTTATTTTTTTTTATTAAATCATAGCTGTGTACATTAATGTGGTCATGGGGCACCATACACTAGTTTCATAGACTGTTTGACACATTTTCATCACACTAGTTAGCATAGCCTTCCTGGCATTTTCTTAGTTATTGTGCTAAGACAT
>CAUYPK010148812.1:0-41795 GCA_963574355.1 Loris lydekkerianus | reverse complement strand
AAACTAAAAAGTTTCTGCACTGCCAAGAACACAGTGAATAAGGCAAGTAGACAGCCCTCAGAATGGGAGAGAATATTTGCATGTTATGTTTCTGACAAAGGTCTGATAACCAGAATCCACAGAGAACTCAAACACATTAATAAGAAAAGAACAAGTGATCCCATTTCATTGTGGGCAAGAGACTTGAACAGAAGCTTGTCTGAAGAAGACAGGCATGTGCTCTATAGACACATGAAAAAATGCTCATCATCTTTAATCATCAGAGAAATGCAAATCAAAACCACTTTGAGATATCATCTAACTCCAGTAAGAGTAGCCCAACATAACAAAATCTCAAAACTAAAGATGTTTGCATGGATGTGGAAAAAAGGAAAAACTTCTGCACTGCTGGTGGGAATGCAAGCTAATGTGTTCCTTTTGGAAAGATTAGAGAATACTCAGGAATCTAAAAGTAGACCTGCCATTTGATCCTGCAATTCCTCTACTAGGTGTATATCCAAAAGACCAAAAATCACTTTGCAACAAAGATATTTGCACCAGATTGTTCATTGAAGCTCAATTCATAATTGCCAATTCATGAAAGAAGTCTAAGTGCCCATTGACACATGAATGGATTAACAGATTGTGGTATATGTATACCATGGAATATTATGCAGCCTTAAAAAAGATAGAAACTTTACCTCTTTTATGTTTACATGGATGGAGCTGGAACATATTCTTCTTAGTAAAGTATCACAAGAATGGAAGAAAAAGTAACCAATATACTGAGTATTTTTATGACACCAGTTTATAATTACTCACACTTTCTTATGAAAGATAGATTACAACTTTATCCGAGGATGAAGGAGAGAAGTGGAGAGGGATGGGAGGGGAGGGGAGAGGTTTGATAAAGGGAGAGTAAATGGGGGGACCACACCTATGGAGCGTATTGCAAGGGTACAAATCAAATCTATCAAGTGTAGAACATAAATGTCTTAACACAATAGTTCAGTAAATGAGATGAAAGCTATGTTGATTAGTTTGATGTAAGCACTCCAAATTGTGTTAAAAATCAATGCATTGTACCCCACAAATGCATAAATATATTCATGATCTATGTGTATATGACTTAATAAAAGGGGAAAACAAATAAAATAAATTAATACTGTAAGTAAATAGAACAAATAGCACCCTAGAGGCAGGAGTGGAGATTGTACAAGTATATACCATTAAAAAAAAAAAAAAAAAAAAAACCCTCACTTGTATAATGTCCTTTGCCAATACAGAATAAGCCAGTCATCTTCCTACCTTGACACTTTTACTATCTCCCTTATCTCATCTAGTGTCAACATAATAGTTAAGTTACAACTAAAGAAGCTATTGACTGGAGGCATGCTCCAGTTGAAAATATATGTGGAATGGGGTGGTGCCTATGGCTCATATATGAAGATATATGTGGAAGGGTTCCTGCCCCAGATACCAAGTGTGCCGGGTTCAAACCCAGTCCTGGTCAAACTGCAACAAAAATAGCCAGGCGTTGTGGCAGGTGCCTATATTCCCAGCTACTTGGGAGGCTGAGGCAAGAGAATCATCTAATCCCCAAGAGTTGTAGGTTGCTGTGAGCTGTGACACCACAGCACTCCACCAAGTGTGACAAAGTTAGACTCTGTCTCTAAAAAAAGGAAAGAAAGAAAATATATGCAGAATGGAGGGAAAAAATGAGGCTGTTCTCCCACAAATATTTATGAAAACTATACTACCAAGTTCCTGAAGTGGAAAAAAAAAAAAAAAAAAAAAAAAAGGAAAGGGAAATTACTGTGAAGGGAAAGAAATCAGGACAAGGATGAAAGAGAAATAAGCACAGAAAAGAGAGGCCTTTCCCAGGATTTGCAGTGCACACGTGCACTTATTTTATTCAGAAGAGTGTTGCTACAGAACCCAGCAGGGGTAAACTATTATTTATCTCTGGTTATTAGCCAAACCTAAATTGTGTAGCAAAAATAACAAAAGATTTTCTTTACATCTAATTAGACATAAAGGCTAGAACAATGTTCTCGTGAAAGGATGCTTTTAAGATGCTTTTTTGGAATTGAAATAGTAACAACATTTGTTTTGTGTGGTAAACAGAAGCCTTTTGGCAGTGCAGTTGCTTTCATTTTGAAACTGCCAAGAATTATTTGCTTATCTGTGGAATTTCAAATGCTTTCCCTGCCTGAGTCATATGGATGCTGATCTAGAATAAACAGGGCTACACAGAACACTGGCTCTTCCTGCAGCCATCGGGCATCTTCCCTCCAACACACACACACACACACACACACACACACACACACACACGTAGGCAAGTGTTCACAGTACTGCACTAGGAGCAGAGGTTGGAAGACGACAGCAAAGAGACAGAAGGAAGGAAGGAAGCATCCCCCCAAAAGGAAATGCAGTGAAGGAGGGAAGGACATGAGAGAAGAGAGAGGAAGAAAGCATGTCAGACAGGATGACAGAGCAAAACTGAAGGGAAATGTCAAAAAACAAAATAATTAAAAGGATAAAGAAGGAGGAAAAGGGAGAAATGAGAGAGAGCTAGGGAGGCAGAACAAGAACATAGAAAATAAAGGGAATAACGAGGAAAGTGGGGAAAGATTTGGAAAGAGCTTAGGAGGCCGGGATAGCCTAATATAATTTGTAAGAAAAGCTGTCCAAATGATAATGGTATTTGACAGTTTGATATGTATTTAAAGCTGTTTCCAGCTCGTTCTACATACTATATAGGATTATCTGGATTTTCTGAGGTTTATCACCGCAGGCATGTAGGATTAACAGACTGATGAAGTAAAGAATTATTCAGCAATCCGATCCTTAGGCTTGGATGCACTCTCCCCAAGCTCCCTAAACATATGGAACATATAAAATGCAAAAACCAAGGGAAAATTGTATGTGTGAATGTGAAATGCATCTGTATACATTTATCAATATCTATTAATGTTGTAGGCTTAAAATCTGCCCAAATACTAGGTTCATAAAGATGTTTTAAATTAAAAAATATTCTTGAGTATCTACTAGGTGGCAGACATTGGGAATTCAGGGGAGAACAGAAAGACAGACCCCCACCTCCAGGAGCTAAGAGTCCAGAGTGGGAGGCACATGGTATGTCAGAGGAGCCCAGAGCATGAGCCAAAGACCCGACTCACACCAAGAGGGAAGTAACATCTGCTTGAAAACTTAAAGGCGATAGAAAACTAACCAGGACTGAAAGGAGAGAAGAGCGTTACAAGAAAACCGAAGGGGGATGTTCAAGGTAGAAGGAATAACAGAGCAAAAGAACAGTCTTTGTGCATTACACTGAGACATTTTCCATGCCTTTGTGCAAACATTATGGGGAAAGTGTAGACAGGATGCTGCAGGGGAAGCAGAGTTACTTCATGCAGGGACGTACACGTCTGGTATGGATTTAGGGCTTTATAATTGGGCCAATAAATACCTATTGAAAAGTTATTCAGTGAGGAATTAACAATACAAGATTTTTATGTTCTGAATAAAACTCTTTGAAAGGTGAATGAGACTTCAGAGAGACTGGTGCCAAGAAGTCCAGTTAGAAAGCTTTTATAATAAACAATACAATAGAAGATCAGAGCCAAGGCAGTGTCAGTGAGGAGACAGAAGAGAATCTGAATTATCCAGATGAGAACTTGAAGATGCCATGGAATTTGCTGATGGGCTGGATTTGGAGAGATGAAAGAGACACAATTGATTTGTGTGGTTGGGTCAATGATGTTGCTTTTCACTAATCTATAAGGAAGGCATCGAAAAGGGAATTGCAAGTCAAGAAGTTATAAAGATATAACATTCCTTGGTATCAAGAGCCATGAATTCTTAGCAACAGCGTTGGTTAACTTAACTATATACAATCTTGTTTCTTCAGAGTTTCTTCTTACATAAACTCTTTAAACAAATTCAATACAGGTTTATTGAGTGAATGATTAAAATCAAGAATGAGTGTGAGGGAATGTATAATTGAATAAATTACATTAGCTAATGAAGGAATAAATGAATGAGGGAAAAAAATCAAGGGAAGAGAGATACAATGAACATATGGAAGATTTCCTCATTGGCAAGGGTGGTAAATCTTACACTTAAAATAGAGCTTCCTGGACTAGGGGTATCTAGTATTTAAGGTGCTAAATATGGCCTGAAAATAAAAATGCAGAAAAAAGTAACACGGGGGCCTGAGAAAGCTTCATTTAAGAACGTACAGGCTTCTTGAAACTTTAAAACTATTAGAAGAAAAATATGGGGAAAAGCTCCATGATGTTGATCTGGGCAATAACTTTGGGGATATGACCCCAAAAGTGTAGGTAACAACAGCAATAATAGACAAATGGAATTGCATAATGCTGGAAAGGTTTGCAGCAAGAAAACAATCAACAGAGTGATGAGATAGCCTATGGTATGGAAGAATACATTTGCAAACTATACATCAGATAAAGGTTAATATCCAAAATGCATTAGGAATTCAAACAACTCAATAGCTAACAAATAAACTGACTAAAAAATGGATAAGACCTGAATAGGCAATTCTCAAAATAAATACAAATGGCTAAAAGGTATATGAAAAAGTGCTCAACATCTGTAATCATCATGGAAATGTAAATTAAGGTCACAAGGAGCTATCACCTTACACATGTTAGAACGGCTATGATCAAAAAGGCAAAAGGTAAGTGTTGGTGAGATTGTGAAGAAAAGGTAAACCTGCATACTGTTGGTGTGAGTATAAATTAACAAGGCCATTATGGAAGACAGTATAGATGTTCCTTCAACAACTAGAAAGAGAAATACCAAAAGATCTAGCAATCCTACTACTGGGTATATATCCGAAGGAATTTAAACCAATGTATGGAAGACATATATGTTCATTGTAGCTTATTCACAATAGCCAAGATATGGAGATATGGAATCAACCTAAATGCCATCAACAGACGAGTGGATTAAAAATGTGGTATATATACACAATGGACTAAATTTCAGCCTTAAAAAGAAGGAAATTCTGCCATTTGCAGCAGCTTAGATGAACCTCATGACACTAAGAAAAACAAGCCATGCACAAGAAAATACTATGTGATCTCACGTCTGCATAAAAATGTTGAACTCACAGGAATAGAGAGTAAAATAGTGGTTACCAGAGGCTGAAGTAGAGGGATTGGGAGATGTTGGTCAAAACCACACAAAATTTCAGTTAGACAGGAGAGCTATTATACATAATGGTAACTACAGTTAACAAAAATATATTGTGCATTTGAAAATCTCTGAGAGAGTAGATTTTAAGCATCATTGCCACCAAAGAATGATATGTGAAGTGATGTAGGTATTAAATAGTTATATTTAGCCATTCCTCAATGTGTTATGTATAAAACATATTACACAACATAAATATATATGATATTGCTTGTCAATTAAAATAAACAAACAGAAAAAATAAGAGGTAAAATGAAAAAAAAATGAAGAAGCTTGCATACTTAATAGGTATTGCTTTTTTCAGATATAAATAATGATATCCTCTTTAATTCTTTAAAAGAAGCACAGTTAGGAATTGAGATTCTGGTGTATTGAGTGCTGACTTCTGTCTTACTACATCCTTGAATGTACATATGCTTATTCAATGATCATTTAGCATCGTTTGTAAAAGATAAAGAAGGGAGCAAAATTGTTTCATTTCATACCTGGAATCTAACCTCCAGGCAAGTTTTAAGATAAAAATTTATAAAACTAACATCAGGGTCTAATAGAAAATAATTCTTAGCTTGCTGCACTTCAGCATCTCCCTGACCATACATGTATCACACATGCTCATAACATGCAACCGGAGGTAGAAAAAAGTGGATACCAAAATAAAAGAAAAATGGGCACCAACCCAGGTATGCTAAATTGTCAGATCATCACGCAAATAAGCTTTTCCACCCTTACAAAAAAGTATGCTTCTTTGAATTGCCAGCATACTTTACAATTCAGAATGGAGAGACCCAGTTTTGAAAGATAGGATGCTTTGGCTGATAGAAGTATTAAGATGTAAAGTAAGAACACAAACCTGCTAGAAAAAGGGAAAATCTTAGGAGCTTACCTTGGGACATGTAGCTATGAGACAAAAGTAGTTCTCTTACACTTGAACTACTGTGTTAGTTTCTACATATGTATTAAATTTTTAAATATTAATATTTCTAGGTTTCTAGCCTGTTGTTCAGAACTCCCAGAATTTAGTAGGATTTTTAGCTCCTGCATAATTATTGGCTATTTGAGAAAAGGTTCATCACACAGGAATGTAGAAAGTATTTACTACTTACTGTATATACTCGAGTATAAGCCGAGGTTTTTCGGCACAAAATTTTTGCCGAAAAACCCCAACTAGGCACAAATTTTTTGGCGAAAAACCACGGCTTATAAACGAGTATATATGATATTTCATCATAATTATTTAACATTAAGTAATTTTCTCATCATCTTTAAATGAAAATAATCATCATCTTTGGGACCACTGAAAATATTAAATGATGTCATGTATGCCAACAATTTAACATATATAATACTAATACATGTTAGGTACGTAACAGAAGCTAAAGTAATTGATTTTTAGCAGTCTGGATTCCATGGGAAACAAAACAGACACTTTCCCCAGCCAGTTCCTTTAGTCAAACACACTCTGATGGATACTCTTTCTGATTCTTGACAACATCTTTTTTTTATTAATTGTTTTTTATTAAATCATAACTTTGTACATTGATGCATTTATGGGGTTCAGGGTACTGCTTCGAGATACAATGTGAAATGCTTACATTGAACTTAGTAACACGTCCATCCCAAAAATACCTTGACAACACCTTGAGTGATTCCTTCAGATTTCTGGTTATTTTCATAGCATAACATTGTTACGAAAAAATATTTTCATTACAAAATTACATTTTGTAACAAAGAATTGTTTGGATATTAGACAGTCTTGTCTAGACCAAAACAGCAATTTCCTACATGAGCCAGGCTTAGAAACCTACATGGGGGAAGAAGGGCTTTTATCTTTCCTTTCCTTTCATTTTTTCTTCTCACATTCCTTATTTGCTCCCTCATTTCCTTTTTTTTTTTTTTAGAGACAAAGTCTCACTTTGTCACCCTCAGTAGAGTGCTGTGCCATCACAACTCACAGCAACCTCCAGCTCTTGGGCTTAGATGATTCTCTTGCCTCAGCCTCCCATGTAGCTGGGACTATAGGTGCCCGCCACAACGCCCAGCTATTTCCTGTTTGTTGCTTCCTGGTCCTCTTCACCCTCCACCGTATTGGTACCCAGTGGGAGGCATGGACAAAGATGTTGTTACAATGTGGCCACCTGTTCCCTCGGTGTGGAGGATGGAGCTAGTTCTCCAAGAAGCATATTTGCCACTCTCTCCTGGTTCTACAGTAACTTCCCTGCTGCACCATTTTCTCAGGCCAGCAACACAGTACCCAGTTGCCCTTTTACAACACCTTTCTGTTCATCTCCTTCTACCAGTAGACACTCCTATAACTTCCCACTTCTGGGGACACTTTGTCTAGGCAAGCTATCCTCCTTGGTATGGCCCCATCGAAATATCTTAAACCTAGTTACCTTTCGAAGTATTCAGTTAGCCCACAGAAAATTCATGCATTCTTGTCAAATCAAAAGTGGAAGGTCTCATTTTCCTAGTGCCTTCTCTCATGCCCTGCTGCCACAGACCACTCCACTGAGATTCCCAACTTTAGAATGTTCCATGTAGGACCCAAAGACCAGTCTTCATTCATCTATACTCCAAAACCGTCAGAACACACATCAAACATTTCCAAGAGTTTCCGAGAGTTGCTCCTGTTGCAGAATAAAATAAGTGAACAAGTTTCTGCAGCTGAGCAGACAACCAGAAGGTGTAAAGTGTCATTTATGTCTCACAACCACTTCAGATCTCTGAGGGATCCTCCTGGAGCCTCCCTTATTGGGCTTGAAGATAAAAGGGAGGAGAAAAAAAATACTTTACCCATAACTCATGGATTTTTTTCTTGATTTTCTGTCTTCTGACTACATTGGTATAATAGTAGTAGGTAAAAGAAAACTTTAAATCACCCTTTAGATAAGATTTTGTCTGTTTGTCTGGGGAGGCGGACCTGTACATTGTAGGATGTTTAGCTGTATCCCTGTTTTTTACCCAGTAGATGACAGTACCATCTCCTCACTCTGAGGCTTGACAATTATAAACGTCTCCCGACATTGCCAGATACTCTATGTGGGCCAAAATTACCCCATCAGAGAATCCCTGTCTTTGAAGAGTGGTAAAATGGCCACAGCTGAGTGCTCTCTTTAGCTATGAAGGTATTCTTTGTAGTCCTTTACTTTAGGTTTTTAAATGAAAATTTTTTGTAATTTACTTTTTTTTTTATTAAATCATAGCTGTGTACATTAATGTGATCATGGGGCACCACACACTAAGACAACAGAAAAAGTTCATATCTGTTTCCCACCCCTTATCTCCATTGATTTAGTGACATTCACTCTTTATTTACTAAATAGTCACTTTCTGCTATGTAACACTGTCCCCAACAGTGACTATACAGACCCTACCCTTGCAGAACTCACAGGCTTATGATACTTGAGTCATAATACAGACTTTAGCAGATAACCAATAGGATAAAAGTGGTGATTGAATCCTACCTGGACATAATTTTGTGTGATGAAAAGAAAGGGAATTTGGGGAGCCACAGAGACAAATTAAGAAACAGTTATGATTATTTTTAAAGAAACAATGATCTGAATATAACCCCTGAAGATAAAAAGAAATAAAACTGAAAAAAAATTTGAAGAAAACTGATGGAATGTTAAATGGCTGATAGACAGAAATAAGAGAAAAAAAAAAAAAATTATTCAGCTTCAGGTTTCCTAAAAGGAGAGGTATCACAACAGACCTGTCACTAGCAAATAGAGAATTATTGAGATTAAAAGAAAACTGATAGGCAGATAATTATAACAACAGCAACCACGTGTTCAGTTTGGGGTATTTATATTTGGTGAATTTAACTTTCCAGGCTATTCTATATACAGCAATCCAAGATAAGGACTTCTCCTAAAAAGACGCTTTGTTCTTCACCTCATTTCCCTTTAAAACTCTTAAGATACATACAAGTGGATTAATTGATCCCTCCATTATGTTTTCAGAAAAATACCATATAACTACATCATATTCTTGAACTAGCATCTAGACTACACAACAATAAAACACAAAATTTAAACAGCTTTCCTAATGATTTTATATAATCAGAATCAGCCTGAAGACAAAAAGAAAATCTTTTATTGTTACAGATAGGAGACATAAATCTTCACAGACCCTTAAGATGATAATTATTTTAAAAATAAAGACTAATTAAAAATATAAGAATTTATTTAAAATAATAGGGCAATTAGACAGCACTTGTTAAAATAATCAGATTCCAAAGATAGTGTGAAAATATAATTCATGTAGCCATAGGATTACTTAGCTAAAAAAGGTTTTAAGAGTGATGAAAATTGGAATTATTTCTTATTCCTTCTATTTTCCCCTTGTTCAATTACATTTTCTCCAATTTTAAATCAATGAGGTTAAAATTTGTTCTATGGGCATGAATCTATTACCTCATGACCCCCTCACCCCTCCGTTAACTACTCCACAGCTCCCACACTGAATTCTTCATTATCTCCTTTGCTTCTGTTGAAACCTATAAAAATAGAGGTTTTTTTTTTTTGCTTTTTTTTTGTTTTTTGTTTTTTTTTAAGTTCTAGAGTCCTGGATTCACATCTCAGAAACACCCCTATAAGGTTACTGCATAAACTTAGGAAAGTACTTCTCTAAGACTTCATTTCTTTATTTTAAAAGTAAAGATAATATTTCCCATACATGGTTGTAAGAATAATTAAATGAGTTTAATAAGGACACATGCAACGTGACAAGTACAGAGTCTGTTTTAGTTGTTTTTCCCCTTCCCTTTTCTTCCTGATACATTATTTAGTAATGGGAGCTATGGAAAACACCCTATACCTACTGTGTATTTTCCCTTATATATGTTAAAACCTGGATGTAATTTGCTGTGATTAAAAAAATAAAAATGGGACTTTGGGGACCCACAGAGAAAAGTAGGAAGCAATTCCAAAAAAAAAAAAATCATAACATAACAAGTTCAGAGTTCATTTCAGTTGGTCTTCTCGTTCCCTTTTCTTCCTGCTAATTGACTTAGCAGTAGGAGCTATGAAAGACACACATACCTGCTGTGTATTTGCCACTAGATATATATTAAAACAATAAGGGTAAAGTAAGGTAGAGGGTAATTTGTGTACTACAATCTGAATAGTGTCAAACAAATAAAAAATATGAATAGAAAGAATGTAAGAACACATATATTTAGTAACAACGATTATTTTGAATGGCAGAAAATATGTATTTACCCTTTTCACTGTTTTTCTTTTGTTTCCCAATTTTTACATAATTAATATTTAATTTCCTAATGAAAAAAAATTCACAGAAAATAAACAAAGGAAATTGCAATGTTCTCATTAATGAATACAACAGTTACTATAATTAACTAATGGCTCAGAAAAATAATCCTCACACAAAATATTTTTCTTTCATGAACTGTTATTCTGACTATATTATGAATGGATCAAACCTCAATGGTGTCCATGTACCATAGACTTCAAACTCTGTTAACAGCTGTAACTTTGAGTTTTAAAAAATAAATAAATGAGCTATCTTGAAAATGATTGTAGCTATCATCATAATAGTATTAATATAATCAGCTTTTAAATGATTCAATCATCTATAAGATCAATGCTAAATGATAATTAATATGGCTTAGACACTTTTTCCTGGCAAAGTGCAGTGCAAATCTCAATAATCAGGAATATATATTCACCACTCTCCAGCTTAATTTTGCCCTTTTTTTACTCACTTCTTAAAGATACTTAAGATGTTTATTAAGTAGTTAATGATGAAAGTCTAATTCACATACAACAAAGCAGTATCAATTCAGAATACATAGAACCTATTTCTTGACTCTCCCCCCACCTCTCCCAGCAGTGACCTTCAAAGGGAAAATAGAAGTCTTTGGTCAAGAACTTTCCCACCACATTGCAGTTATTTATTTACACATCTATTTTCCTCTAATAAGTTCTCTTTTAAGAGAAGGGAGCAGTTTTAATATTTTTTGTTTCCCTAAATCGGTTACTGGAATATAGGATATATTCAATCATGAATCTTGGAGATCTAGTAATCATATAGCTCTAGTTTTCGCTGACTTCTAAAACACTTCACATAGTATTACCAACACATGGTCAGCCAGACCCTTTTTGGCTCTCATTATTCTATGACAGGACACTTGAAGACAGTTTGTAATCCTCTTCAACAGGTTTCAGAAACAAGGTCCATCTAAGCCTGGTTTTGACTGAAATGTGTAATCACTGATTATTTTTCACTGGAACCTCTTACTTGCCTGCATTCTGTTTTTGCTAAATTTAACACATCACACTACCAAAGCTCTTTCCACAGCCACTGCCAGATCATAATTCTCTGTACAGCACTTAGAACACGTTTCATCCCCATTGGCACTTGTCACACTGAACACAAGGCAGTGTCCAAACTACTCAGTCCACAAATCGGGAACCAACTCCAGTTCTCATTCCCATGCATTGCCATTTATTAATGTCTTCTTACAGCCATTAAACATTCATTGCACATCTACTCTGTTCCTGGCACTATGCTGGATCTTGGGGAGCAGTGATTTTGACTTGCCTATAGCACAGAGCCCAGAGGACAGTAAGTGAAAGTATTTTAGAATGAAGATTTCCTGACTTTACATGCAGCTGAGAAACCAAGTGGGTATGAGGTTACCAACGTAAGTACGAGGCAGATACCCCCCCCCCATGGAGCATTTATGAAAAGGCTGAAAAATAAACTTAAGTATCTCACCTGTCAAGCATATGAGAAAGTTAGACTTCTACTTCTTGCCATGATACAGTAAGCGGTACTAGACATGCTGCCCCATGATAAACATCCAGAACACTGGAAAAAACATTTGAAACTGTTTGCAGACACTGGACAATAGAGAGTTCAGGACTGTGATGACTGAGAGAAAGGAAACAAAGCGATTCCTGGAGTCATATCAGCTTCATCCCTAGAGGGATGAAGGGATCCTTCCAAACTACAGTCCAGAAATGGGGATCCCAGAGACAGTATTTTAGCCTTCCTGAGTTAATGAGACAAACTGGAGGTTGGGGAAGCTCAGTTGGCTAAGATTTTCAGGGCAAAGAACTCGAGAGCAGGGAGCTACACGGAGAAAGAGCTCTAGACATCTGCATAAGGGTCTTAAGTCCCTGGTTAAACACTTTTCTGTGCTTTAATAAAGTTCAATAAGGCAAGAAATGAACAAATACCAGAGAGATCTGAACTGACCAATTTCTAGAACTCAATTCCCATGGCTCGGACCACAGTTTACAGGGCTGGGAGATATTCCTGCTCTGATTTGTCAAAGTAAAGAGAATTTGTTGAAAACTAAGACATTTAGTAGAAGCCCCAAACAGGTCACATCTTAAAACTGAATGAAACTCCTGCTAGAATTCAGGCTATTCTAAAGCATCTGAAGAAAGATTTAAAAATAAGCTTCAAAATGATCAAGCTGAGACATAAGTTACTTACATGTCAGAGAAATAGATTTCAACATTCTTTAAAAGATGACAACAAATTTGGTAAAGTAAACAAGGTGAGATCCATAATGCACAACATTTGTAAAACAAACTGCACCCAGACTTCTGCAGCCACCCATGAAGAAATAACCACATAGGAATTTCCTCCCACTAGACACTATTTTTAAAAAGTTTGAAATAACTGTTTTTGACACAAATATGGTTGCCAAACAAAATAAAAGATGATGAATTAAATGTTAATTTCAGACAATTTTAGTTTGTCTCCTGAACTATTTTAAACATATTTGTTATCTATCTACAATTCAAATATACTAAATGTCTTGGTTTTATTTATTTATTTTTTATTTATTTTTTTTTTTTGCAGTTTTTGGCCGGGGCTGGGTTTGAACCCGCCACCTCTGGCATATGGGGCCAGCACCCTACTCCTTTGAGCCATAGGCACCGCCTTGGTGTCTTGTATTTCTATTTGCTAAAATTTTCAACCCAACAAACACTGCAGAATAGTCATAGAAGTGTGAACAATGAAAGGAGAGAAAACAGTGAGGTCAGGCAATGATAATCCCAGCTTTCAGGATAGAGGCAATTCTGGACTATGGTTAAAAGTCAGGGAACCTAAACGGAGTCCAGAAGTCTGAAACCAAAGAAAGCCCACAGACAAATATTAGCATTCAGGAAGGCCAATGTGGCTAAACTTTACAGTACAGGGTACCACCGAAGCAAAAGGTATGTGGAAACAGGGTTCTGTAGATTTGTATGGAGATCGCCTTGAGTACTCAGTCACAATTGCTTAGGATAAAATTTCATGAGACAGAAAGAACAACAACTGGTACAAAAAGAACAATAATCAAGAACCTAGAAGTCAAATAATTCTAGGAAATTCGCACATGACCAGAGCTTCCATCAGCCAGCATGAAAGGATCCCAGTCAGTCCATGAAACTTACAGTAAAGACCTCAGAAGGATGAAGACTTAATAGTAGGGGTAAGCCAACACTGAACCAAATTCCACCATGCATGTACCTTAGAGGATAAACAGCAAGCCTTAAAAAAATCACATTTAAATGACGTCATATAACTGCTGACCATAAAAAAAAGACTAACATTGAATATCATAAAATTTACTACTGGACAATGTAAAATACATAATGAAGCATCTAGCCTTATTAAAAAGGCACAGTGAGCCTTCAATTACTCCCACGTACCCTGGTGGCCTGAAAGGCTGTGTGCATTTGGAAGGTTGTATGCATCATCAGGAGACAGTGGCTTCTAGAATCTTCTGATTTTAAAACTCCTGGTTCATTTTTTCTTTTAAATAATTTAAGCAAGGTCGTGGGATAAACAGTTAATGTACAAAGGTCAACTGTCACCCCATGTACCAGCAATTAACATGCCAGCTACATTTACATTTCCAAAAAATAAATCACTTATGTATAAGCCTACCAAAATATGCATAGAATCTGTATATTAAAAATCACAAAACATTGAAAAAGGAAATCAAAGAAAATCTAAATAAATGGAAAATACTCTATGTATATTGACTAGCAAGTCAGTAGTGTTATAATTTCAATGTCATACATAGTCTGTATTCCCCTGATATAGATGTAAAAATTCTAAAAATATTAGTCACACAAAGTAACCAACATATGAAAAGAATTCTTCAACGACCGTGTGAGATTAATTCTACAAATGCCAGATTGGCCTAATACAATACACTATATTAATATAGCATAGGACAAAAACACATAGTCATCTCAATACACACACAAAAAAATATTTGAAACAATCCAATACTCATTCATAATTGAAAACTCTAAAAAACTAGGAATCTAAAGGATCTTTCTCTCCCTGATAAAAAGCACCTGTGGAAAATCTACAGCCAATATCATACTTATGAGTAAGCAAAATTGTTCACTCCCATATTTCTATTCAACTTTATACTTAGATAATGTAATAAAGCAATATAAACAAGTTAAAGGAATACATTTCAGAAAGGAGAAAGAAAAACTATTTATAAGCAACAATGATCCTACATGTAGAAAATACTAAGGAATCTACGTAAACACACACACTTAGAACTAATAAGTTCACCAAGGTCATAGGGGACAAGATAAATATAGAAATATCAATTATATTTCTACATATCATCAATGATCTACCCACATATTGAAATTAAAATAATTCTATTCCCAAAACCTAAAAAAGAAAAAAAAAATTACTTAGGATTAAATTTAGTAAAAGAAGTACAAGTTTTACAGATTGAAAACCACCAAACATTAATGAGAGAAAAGAAAGAAGATGCAAATAATAATGGAGAAACATTCCATGTTCATGTCCAATATTGTTAAAATGGAAATTCTCCTCAAGTTAGTAGATAGCTTCAAAGTTCTTTAATTAAAAAAAAAAGATAGTTTGGAGGGAGATTTTTATATTTTTTGCAGAAATTGACAGTCTTTTCTACAACTTATATTGAAATGCAAAAGATGCAAAATTGTTAAAATCATTTTGAAAAAAGAGTAACAAACTTGAAAGACTTATATCTCCTTTTCAAAACTTGCTATAATAATATAATATTCCTAATAATGTTGTAGTTGCAAAAAATAGATACATAATGAAACAGAACTGGGATGCCAGAATTAAACCCTTACATTTTTGTTAATTTACCTTCAGTGAAAGTACCAAGGCAATTTAAGGAGGGGGGAAGCAAGCTTTTCAACAAACAGTGAAGAGATGATTGGGTACCCACATGTAAAAAGATGAATTTAAACTTTTACCTCATACTGTACATAAAATTAACTCAAAATGAATAACATACATAAATATAAGAGCTGAAATTATCAAACTTCTAGAAGAATATATGAATGAAAGATCCTTATGACCTTGAAATCTGATCCCCAGTGTTGGAGGTTGGGCCTAGTCAGAGAGGTCTAGGTCATGGTGGTGGATTCTTTATGAACAGATTAATAGCCTCCTTCTGGGGTGAGTGAGTGCTCTGTTAGTTCCCAGACAAGAGCCTGGCACCTCGATGCCTCTCTCTTTCCTCCCCTCTCACCCTGTGATCTCTGGACAGACCGTTGCCTTCTGCGGTGAGTGGAAGCAACCTGAGGCCTTTACCAGATACAGATGCCCAATCTTAGACTTTCCAACCATCAGAACTGTGAGCAAAATAAATCTTTTCTTACCCAATCTGTTTTTTTGTTTTTGTTTTTTTTTGTTTGTTTGTTTGTTTTTTTTGGGGGGGGGGTTGCAACAATAAATGAACTAAGGCAACATTCTTGGGTAGAGTTTGAATAAAATGTCGATATTGTCTCACACAGTCATTGACTATAGGACCTAGGAGCAAAGTAAAGCTCTCAGAAATTCTAAAACCCTATGTTCCTGTAGGTACCCGAAAGTCTTTATATTTGCCATTTTAAAATTCTTAAGGCTACTATCATGTGTGCTGTGCTTCCTGGCGGCAGATATAAACAGATGCTACTGGAGGCCACTGGAGCAAAGAGCCAGAGCTGAGCTGGCCACAAATAACCAGTCTATCAACAAGGGTCAGTTCTCTCTTCTCTGCAGCTGACCTTTACACTGAGCACTCTAGCATTGCTGTTGCATTATAACGTAGGGCTATATTGGTGTTTTTAATACTCATATTAGAGTACTATTAATGTTATTATTACGGTTTTAAAAGCAGCAAAAAAATGTTAATAGACATAAACAGTGGAATGGAATGACCTCTTTTGGTTAAAAAAAAAAAAAAACTTCCAGGGTAGCGCCTATGGCTCAAAGGAGTAGGACATTGGCCCCCTATGCCGGAAGTGGTGGGTTCAAACCCAGCACCACCAAAAACCTGCAAAAAAAAAAAAAAAAAAAAAAAAAATTCTGGATACACAAATTCCACAAAAAACATGATCCAAGGAAAATATTGAGGAAGGTGGAACAGTATGAATAGTATATAAACAGCTTCGCTAATAAATAACTGTGTATTTTGGCAAGCCACAATTTTCTAGTCTGTAAAATGGGAACACTGTTACCATCTACAGAATTCATTTAAAATAGTTGGTATGTAATAAACTTACAAAAAGTATTGATTGCAATGTTTAGAGGGCAAAGATTTAGGTTGAAGCTTAAGCTGTGTTACTTATTTGTCATACTGTGATATTTAAGAATCTTAATTTTCTCATGGAAAAGTGAAGCTACTCATGTCTACATAATTGAGTTATTTGATTTCCTTTTTTCTTTTGAAGAGCAATTGGTAAAATGCTGTCAGAAGAACTTTATTAATAATAAATATTTTAAACTGCATTTGCAAGGATTAAAATCCTAGGTATCTGATGAAATACTACGCTCAATCGAAATACTAGGCTTACTTTCTTTTTCATCACTACCTTCAAATCACCGCTAGTGCTTTCCCTGTTGTTCTCCTTTTAGAGAGGAGGTGTACTTTTAAACCAGAAGTCTCAGAAGTATTCCTACACTGCCAGGTCAGCATGGAGGAAGAGGAAGCAGTAATAGCATGTATACCAGGGGATTCCCCTTGAATTAAATATTGCCCACACTTTGCACTGTGTCTATATCTAATAAATAACACCATTGAAATGATTTGGAGATGCAATGGGAAAAATAACAAATTTCTTTCGCTTGTTCTTTTGTTTACTCAAAATTATGTTTTAAATTGCCTATCATGTTAGACATTTAGTTACCTACTAAATACACATTTTTGGGTCAAAGGAGCACAGTTTATGCCCTTACAGATTTAATAAACATAATTAACATAATTAAAACAGAAAACAAAAAGTTATATGCATTGTTTAGGATGGAATAGATTATGCTATGTAATGAGCACCCCCCAAATCTCAATGACTTCATACCAGCAAAGTTTTCTTCCCACTCATCCAAATTGCTCAGCGCAGCTCTGTAAGAAGGGTCTGCACATCTTTGTCATTCATAGACTGAGACTGACAAGGGCTATATCTCAGCATGTGCTTCCTATAATCTCTACAGCATTGAGTAATGGCTGTGGCAAATCCCACAGAGGTCTGAAAAGTTTCTGTTCGTAAGTGGCTCACATCCCTTCTGCTTATACTTCATTGTACAAAGAAAATCACATGGCTATATCTAAATTCAAGAAAGCCAAAGAAGTATAACTTCAGAATGTGCTTAGATTGAAGAAAATAAAAAATACTCAGATATTAGTTTTAATGATTACAACATAAAGTTTCAGGTGAAGAGGGTCTAAAGATACAAACAACAGCTGCAGGAAGGGGGAGGAATTCTCTGCATGGTGGGGTCTAAAGATTCCCCTAAGTTGGCACCTAATTTGGCAAGAAGAATTTAGCCCACCATGACCAAAAGAAATAATTTCTATCAAAATAAACATGGATGACAATTCTAATTCTGGGAGTAGTTAGATAATTGTAAGAAACTGAAAGGGGATTAGTATGGTTGAAGTATGTAGGAGCTAGACGGAAGGGTTTGGATGGTGTTTTAGGGCTTCTTGTGCCGCCATTAGAGCATGAAGCAAAGAGGGCATTTGGCTTCAGAGTTGGCATCATCTGATCTATGGCCACTGTGTAGAATATAATGGTGCAGGCTCAGTTTTTGGTTGGATGACTGATCGAAAATTTAAGTTTTAATAGTTACTTTAAGAAAGTTGTGACACATTCAAGTGCAGATCAAGCAGGAAGTTGCATATTCAAAACCGGAATCCATAATAGACTTCCTGGCTGGTTGTATATATTTGGGAGTTATCTTTCCATGTTTGGTAATTAAAGTCAAGAAAATAGATATCTCACATAGAAAGTAGTCTAAGAATGAAAAGAAGAAAATTATATCAGTAAGATGGGAATCTTTGTAGAAAGTCCACCCCAGGCCCATTCCATGGAAACCATTGAATGTTCTAGGAAGGCTGAACCAGCTGTAGAGAATTGAGAACCAAGAAAGGGTTGTCCACGGCAGCCATAGGCACTTGGAACCAGGTGGCTACTCAGTGCTTCAGTCGGTGAGGATGCCATATCACAGAAACTGCCTGGCACCACAATGCCGCAGGGGTCACAAACTATAGGAAGGCTTAAATTCTTAACTGGATGCTATAGAAAGGTGAGGTGCACTTGTCTCACCTTTGCCTGGCCCAGAAACAACTACAAGGTGGGGATTAAGTTTTGGTGCCCACTTTATTTCTTCCCCAGATTGGGAAACAATGAAATGGCAACAATACACTTCTAGGGCAAAATTTAAGCTGTGGTGCTCATTATAAGTCTCTCCTAGATCAGGAAATAATGACAAGGACAAGACAGTTGCAGAACAATGTTTTAGGTCTAGCTCTCTGTATAACTTCTCTGGACAGGCCTTCATTTACATTCCATTCCCTAGCAGTAAAAGTCTACCACCACCAAAGAACATTCACAAAACCTGGAAAGGTGGCTGTCTTCTGAAATGTGCATTCCATGAAGGTCACCAGACCAGGCTGGGCACAGTGGCTCATGCCTATAATTCTAACACATTGGGAGGCTGAGGTGAGCGGATTGCTTAGGCTCAGGAATGTGAGATCGGCCTTAGCAAGAGTGAGACCCTGTCTCTACTAAAAATATATTAAAAAAAAAAAAATTAGTTGGGCATGAGAGAGTACACCTGGGGACTGAGGCAAGAGGGTAATTTGAGACCAAGAATTTGAGGGTGCTGTGAGCTATGACAGGATCAACAGAGTAAGACTCTGTCTCAAAAAAAAAAACAAAACATTCTTAGACCAGTGGGGAGAGGTGATAGCTATTTATTGGTAGTTCCCTCTTCTCACCTCAGCAATTGCAGATCTTAGAAGATCCTCTGTGAGTGCTATTATACCAGCTTCGAGGTGGGATGGCACAGAGTGAAATGCCCATTTCATCAACCAGCAGTAAAAGGCAATGATCTTTTTTTTTTTTTAATTTCAGAATATTACAGGTGTGCACACATTTTGGTTACATAGTTTGCTTTTGTACATTATAGTCAATGTTATAAGTGTACCTTTCACCCAGAATATGTACCAGTTAGGTGGGAAATAACCCAACCCCTCCAATATCCCAGCTTTGGCTCTGGTTCTGTGAGGAAAAGAAAAGTTAGGTGTTGGGAGTTAGTTTAAAGCACCTAGCTGAGCTCCCTTGATATCGCTAACCCCATAGGATATTTTACACCATGTCACAAGACTGTGGGCTTTTTCAGATGGATGTTAACATGTTTTCTATCAAATATTTTCTAGAGAAGCAAATATATTTTCTGTGTTATCTACAGTTGTGCTTCATATAATTAAGATGTGTGACAACTGTCTATATTTATGTGTTCCAAGAAGATAGCCTGCCAGGCAATGCAAGAAAGAAAATGTCATTTGTTCTACATTCTGCCCACCCATCCCCTAAATCATCTGCTCCTGGCCCTGCTCAAAAAAAAGGTCATTTAGTTCAGAAGAGAACCTGAGATCCAGGAGGAGGGATATGTGGTGCTTTTGTAGTCTGCACTTTCTGCTTTAGCTGCACAAGTTTGCAAAACTTTTCCAATGAATACCAGGCACAGGCATGTTTTATAGAGACCTCAAGTAATACCAGTGTTCCTCTTGCAGGACAAAGGTAGACTTCTAGGAACCATCCGTACCATAGCAGAGTGCAGAGATAAGTGGGGAGGCCTACTAAGGCTACTACTTGAAAGCAGCAGGGGTTTGAAGTAAAATTTAGCGCCAATTAAAATTATTCCCCTCATTTTCTCTGTAAGACAATTATAGACTTCTCTGCCACCTAGCCTAAGTTTCAGGTTTTTAATTTTCATCATCTATTAAACAGATGTGACTAGTAATAACTGTACATCCTTATTACCTCAAACAATTTTTAACTTCCTAGAGTAAATAACTAGGTTAAAGCAATCATAGTGTTCATCTGATCTATTATTGTTATCTGTAAAGTAGAATACAAATTATACAACTGCTGATAAACTGTTCATAAATATCTATTCTCTATGGGCAAGAATTGAAGATGCCAAGAGTTCATGAGGAGAACTCGATGGGACTGGCTAAGATGAACGCGTTCCAAATGAAGATCAAAGTCACTAACTTCTTTTATAGCTCTTGCAAATATTTCCTCCCCTCCACACCACACCCACACAAGTAACAATATTGGCTGGAAGTCACATTATTTAAGTTAGGCTAATTTTGAGTGAGAGAGATATGATTTCTGTAACCTATATATGTCTCAGATCCAATACATGTAAATTGGAAACAACGGAAAGTTTTCCAGTTGCCTATCTCCCGTGAGGCTTGTTGTCTTTACAAACAGAATTTCCTTTCAATTTCCTGAAAACCAAATTTGTCTTGTTCTTTAAGCTACACTAGTAACCAAAATGTAAGCAATTAACTGAAATCCTAATGCTGGAGTCACTTTCATTTTACCTGAGCAAACCTGCGTGTCTTTGGGTGTGTTGGGGGTTTCATGCAGGGAGTGAAGTTTGTTGTTACAAGACTTCTCTTTTTTTTATCTACCCGTAGTTGACAGTTCCCAGCCAGTTCCTTGAAAATATGCTATTATTCTATCCCAATTATGAAAAAATAGGCTAGAATTATATCTCATCCCTATAAAATCTAAATCACCAAGTAGCAAATGTCACTAGTCAATCACATTTGGGGGATCCAATCTAATGTGCATAATGCAATGATATTTAGACTAGAGTATGAATGTTTTCACCACAACAAATAAGGAGATGGTTATGTAATCAGTTAGATGTAAGTGTTCCACATTGTATGTCAAATCAGCACATTGTACTCCACAAATGCGTTAATGTACACAGTTATGATTTAATAAAGAATTTTTAAAAAGGGGGGGGAAAATAAAAAGAAAGAAAAAGGAGACTGCCTTTGGCCTCCCAAAATACTCCAAAGCAGTCATTTGACTGCTAAGCAACAAGTATTATTTCTAGTTGGCTTTCTAACCCAGGAGTGACCTACCGTGTGAAATCCAAGCAAGGTAAAAGGAGTAGGCTATCAAGCAAGACAGAATACTTAAGAGTTCAAGTCATCTACCTTATGAGATGCTCATATGACCATCTCTATGTTGGAAACAAATTCAACTGGCCGTATGCCTCTTATTAGCTACCACATGAGCTGTATTTAACTCACACTAGTCTTGAGCCTGGGGACTTTATGAAGCATATCTAACTCACATGTCTTGACCTACCTTGACCTCATAAAATACTGTGGCTCCAAGGAAAAAAAATTTTTTTCTAGTGTGGCAGTCAATATGTTAAATTTTCATCCGTGTCATCTAAGAGTTACCTATTTGAACTGACCAATGTTCTACAGGGAAGTCTTGCCAAAACTGGAAACAATTTGATCACTATTTGCTGCTTTCTAGGCTCCTGTATAAGTCCACATGATAGGCTGCAAGGCTAAAGGCAGGAGACAAGGAATCCCCTCGCCCTAAAACCTCTTCTCCACATTGTTTAAATATATCACTTTCTCTCTTTTCAGGTGTGAAATTCCACCAAATAAAGATTCATTTGGGTTAACAAGCTCATTTCTAAAGGTAAATAACTCTAAAAGAATTAGTTTAACAATTAAGTCCTTTATGGAGAGTGCACTGGCTGCCTTAGATTACTTCTCTCCTAAACTATAGTAAAGATAGCCCCAGAGGGATGAGCATTTTAATAGCAGAGACTTGGGGAAGAGAAGAGCAATTCTGGAATATGCAGAGAGAGGCTTTAGGTAAATATATGCTTATGTGGGATGTTAAAAAGGGGGAAGAGTGGTTAGAACAGCTAGAAGGGATGAAGAAAGTAAAGAGGGAAGAAAAGTAAAGAAAAGATTATGACTACCCTAAAAACAAAAGAGACTTCAAAAATTGGCCCTGGACTAGCCCTGCTCCCAATATTCAGTTTAGTATTGCTTCTTGACTATTCAGATATGCATAGTATCCTAGTTTGGGACAATTATAAAAAATACCATAAATTGGGAGGCTTATAAACAACAGAAATCTATTTCTTGCAGTTCAGGAGGCTGGAAGTCTGAGATCATCCTGCTGGCATGGTCAGCGAGGGTCCTTGTCCAGATTGTAGATAAGCAACTTCTCACCCACTGTACTCTCTCATGGAAGAAAGAGCACAGGATCTCTGGGTTCCCTTTAATAAAGGCGTAAGTTCAATTCATGAGAGCGCTACTCCAATGACCTAATTACCTCCCAAATGCCCACCCCCTAAACCATCACATTGAGGATTATGATTTCAACATGTGAATGTGGCAAAGGACAGAAACATTTGGTCCATTACAAGGAGATAACAGCATAACAATCTATACCAAAAGATACAAGTCAAAAGCAGCCTTACTCTCTTCATATACCATAGAACACATCATCTCAAAACCAATCAATTACATAATTAAAAAAAAAAAACCTTTATATTTTTATTCCAATTTTTGATAACAACCCAAAGGGAATAAAAACTTTTTCTGATGTTTTTGAATAGCTTCATGGATAAAAATGGGAAAAAGTAAATAGACAGGTATAGGTTTATGAAGGTCAGTTGTTAGTGCAGGAGTCAAATGTGGGGCATTACCTTAAGTCACTGTCTCATGCAACCATCTTTCCTTGAATATTCTAGGTGTCTGACAGGCATCCAAAGCAGGAGTACACTGAATATATAGGAGGCTTAAGAAAATCAATTTTTATCAGGCTCAAGAGTCCAGAGAAGATACTTTAACTCTATTACTTACTCTGCAGCCCAAATATATTTTGCCAAGAGATTATTTATGTTTCTAGACTCCAAATACATGACCTGTAAACTGCCTGTGGTGAGAGCTGCTTTAAGAATCGCAAACCGAGCTGGAGGGAGCAGCGTGGTGACTCTCAACAGCATAGTGACTCTGTAGGCTGAGAGAGGACTCCAGAGATTTCTGTTTTCATATCAGCTCTGCCCCTACTGCAACCACATAACCCTGGGCAGTCTTTTAACCTGTTTCAGTTGTTCTTTCCTCCCTAGTTTGTTAGTTAATCAATAGCTGTTGGAAGGAAAAACCAGTGTAAATAATTTATAAACAAAACGTTTTTATAGAGTACAGTGAATAATAAATAGCAAAGCTTTAAACCCTTGATAGCATGAGTAAATCAGCTCCCAAGCACCCTACTCCATCAGAGGCAATCATTTTGCAGTTTTTAACAGAATGCTCACATCTGCTATCAAGCCAAGACTTCCCAGCCCTGCTCAGTCATAAAATCTGAAGATTTTAAAATTGGCACCTGAGTCCACACCCCAAACCCACCAAACAGGTAAGGTCTGCAATTTATCAACCTTAAAACTTGATTCACCATTCTTGCCTCAGATCACAACTGCTCTATTTGAAACTTCAAATTTAACTCTAGCCCTAAGTAACTCCCACCTCTTCTCGTTCTAATTTGTACTAAACTCCTTAAAAATACCTTAGATCCTGTATCCTTCCTTTTAACAGTTGCCTGAACTAGAAAAAGAAGTGGTTTACACAGTTCTCAGGAAGAGACCACAAAAGGGGAATATAAATATGAACACATCCTCAGCCTCATCCAGGAAAGAGCATGTCCTGGAGAGCCAGCAAGTCTTGTTTGGTGTTTGTGGTTTGCTTAAATTGCTTGAGAACCACAAGCTAGAGTGTCTTTCAGATGCCAGCCATTTAGATCATACCACTTACTCTACTTGGAGAACATAATTTTTCCTATATTGAGCAGATCAGCTGACACAAATGTATCAATTTGCTTGGATACTAAATATCTCATTATAAATTTATGCACTGTTCTAGTTTGTCACTGAGTTCAGTTAGTTTAGCTCATCTTCTAGAAGAGATCATGTCTGAAAAACACAAATTCTTAAATTTCTGGACATAAAATTTTTTTGGCCCCTGCTTCAGGCTTTTAAAGAGTCATCAAGGTATAAAATGGTAGTTCCCCAAATTGTGAGCAAATAAAT
Source organism: Loris lydekkerianus (assembly GCA_963574355.1). Classification (NCBI taxonomy): domain Eukaryota; kingdom Metazoa; phylum Chordata; class Mammalia; order Primates; family Lorisidae; genus Loris; species Loris lydekkerianus. The sequence continues at coordinate 17,186 of CAUYPK010148812.1, read as the reverse complement.
AATGGTCATTTTAAGCTAAAAAATAAATAAATAAATAAATAAATAAATAAAAAATAAAATAAAATGGTAGTTCCTTAACTCGCAGCTGGGCACCCAAGTTCATTATGTCTTATTTTCAACTTTAATTTCCGTGTAATTATATACTCACACACTTGCATATATACACACAAACCAATTTTTTTTTATTAATTTCATTGGAATGTACCAATTACACTGTCTTTCAATTCATCCCTTTGAACTCTTTTTAATCTTAAATCTTTAAAGCTAAGTCCTGAGTCATTTGAATTTTCAGCGGTTTGGCAAATTTGTGAAGGTCTTGGTTTCTTCACTAGGTCTAATGTACCCCAAATTTTAAGTCAAGAGTTCCTTGAGGAGCTCATTAACATTTTGTTAAGGAGAGATCAGTATGATGTTTCCTGCTAACAAGCATAATATACTTCTAATTACTCTTCTTTTTTCTTAAATCTCCTATCTTCCAGATTATTGCTTTTGAAACTATCTTTCTTCAAGGCAACATCAGTTAAGTTAGATTGCTCTACCTCAGCAGGCATCCTCTTACTGGGTTTACTTTCTGAGCTGTGGATTTTTCTCTGTACCTGCTGCATTTATTGAATTCTTGCCACATACAGTCTCTTGCTAACCCTTTCTCCATAAACTTTTTTAGTCTTTTGTTATCATTTAGGAATTATCTAAAGATTTTTGTGCTAGTATCATCCATCTTTGACTATCTCAGATTTTGCTTTGTTTTTAAATACTTCCTTTGCTCTTTAAATTCTTTAAATTCTTCCCTGTTACCTTACTGATCTATTCTCTGTAGTAAGAGGCAGGCATAAAAGTCTGAATTATAAACTTGGGTATAGATAGAAATAGCTACTGGTATCACATCATGCCTGATTAATTTTCTTTGGGAACACACATACAACAGAGAAAAATACTGGAGAAGTTCCTGAGGGTACCCTCATCCATATAAAGCTTTTAAGATGATTGTTTTTACTACATTTGGGTAAATGAAGTTCAAGTTCTCTCTGGTTATTTCTTAGTAGATTTCTAATGCAATCTCCATAATGCAAAGCTCCAGCATGAACTTCTCTAGAATAAATCTTTGATCTTGTGATACAATGGCAATTCAGGCCCTTCCTGTTTTCTCTTTACGCACAAGGTGAAACTCTGGGACAGGCACACAGCTCTTTTCCATCCAGTGTTTTCTTTTCTCTGGGCCCCTTTCCTTTATCTGGAGCTTCATCTCCCAGAGGCTGCTTACTCCAAAAAGCTACTGGCACCTGGTTTTCCCAAATGGCCTTATACCCATGCACTTGTTGTTCCTTCCACCTATAATTCCCTTTCCTCCTTCTTCATTCTAAAATTCATTTTTCAAAGCATATTTTGTGTCAGTTCCTCTGCTTAAGACTTTCTAGAATTTACAATGACTCTAGTCCTTATTCTGTGTTCCACTCTTTATTCATTTGCTTACATTATATCTCTCCTTGCAAGTCTCTAAGTTCCTCGAAGGTTCCACATGTGCAGGCAAATTATATTTTACTGAAAATGCATAAGAGTATCTTTAGATATAGACATACACTACTCCAAGAAATTATATTTATTACTATTGTACTGAAAGGCAAATATCATTCCACCAGCCCACAAGGATGAAATTGGAATGTGTTCTGAACAATGTGAATTTTTCTATCTTTTACAATCTTCATTCAATCCCTTCAGTGATTAAACGTATTCATTAGTGAGGATATCAGCAAGGATTATGAATACAGTCAAGTGACAATGTCTATCCAGCTGATCTAGGTGACTCAGGATCCATTAATAACCCTTAATAACCCTATGTTCTCACCAATAAGAAGGGCAACACAAGGAAGTCAGTGTACCAGCAGATAGCACTCAAGCACACCTGGGTGTGTGCACGCACCCACACACATGTGTGTCTCTAGTCTCCCCATTCAGATTGGCTCATAAGCTGACATCAAAGTGCAAAACGTTAAGGACACCATATTTATCAATTAAATTATATAATGTTTAAATTTAGCTAAAACTATCTTCACTAGCAAAGAGTTACTTGCCTGGAAAACTCTAAGTGAAACATTTTCAAGTCTCACTCTCTGGAGATCTAGATAGAAAGAGGATTAAAAATAACATGTCATTTTTATGCAACTTCCTTAAAATGGTCAGAAGTCATGAAAATTTTGCCCCAAATTATATTTTACATGATCCCACTATCAGTTTGACGATAATCTTTTTAAAACCTTTTCTTAAGTCCCTTGAAATTACTGCAATAATACTGTCATCTTTAGGAGCAAAGGCAGTGTTGTTTCTATCTTTACTGCCTCAGGGTGAAACATGTATGTTACATTCAATAGATATTTACTTATTAAATATATAAAATACATTATCATCAGTTTATATTCCATAAATACAAATAAGTAGTTTTATAGATATTCATACCCTTAAGTGTAATACAGATAGATTCTCCATTAAAAACATTCAATGGAAAAAGAACTTTCAAAAGGGACAAAGTAAGGTAAATAAGAATATACTTTTTTTCTATTTTCAATGTTTTTTTAAATATCAGAATTCCATGAGCATTTACTATGGTTTATTCAGCTTATCTCAGATCTTATTCCTTCCCCTTTTGGAATTTTTTTACATTATTTAGGTTTCCTTGAATTCATTGTATTTTCCTCTACACAGGTGATTGTCAGAACACTCTTTCTTTTTCCTTTCTTCCTCATCAAAATTATCACAGATGTCAATTGATAACTTAATTTCCAAAAATATATTTCTAACAATTTTAAAATAATTATTTTAAGAACCCTCAATATAAATAAATTATAGTAAATAAAATTACCATAGAATAAGGAAATTTCTACCAGTTCCCAAATAGACTATGTCTGACCATTAGGAACTGATACTTGACAAAGAATTTCCTGATCCAACGTAAATATAAATATGTAAATGAAATACACGGTTTAAAGGGTCAGTTATAAAAACAGGAATTTAAACATTTCAAAGAAGAAGGAATTTAATACCAGGAATTGGGGCTTGCAGAACAAAGGTTAGGGGGAAAGAGTGATAGTTTTTAGAAGATTAAATAACTTGGGAAATTATCACTAATGAACGGACATTAGTCCTTAACTATAGCACTAAAGCAGAGATTTGCTGTCTGCCCACCACTACCTGCTAATAAAATGGCATCTTTTCCAAATTTCAAACATCATGTGGGTGCTTTTAATTGGCAGAATCAAACCTAGAGAACCCTATTAGTCAAGGATTATTACCATTAATAGTCAAAGGATCAGAAACAAATATATGACCTTTCCTCTAACCGCATCTGGGAGAGCATTGCCTAATAAAATATCTTTTATTTTTAATATAGGGATGTGGTAGGTTTTTTTTTTTTTAATGATTGCAAATTCTATGACACCTCTCCCATTGAGAGGTAGAGGTCTATGTTTTCTCTGCCCCTTAGAATCTGAGAGTTCTCATGGGTGCTCTGAAAATAGACTGTGGCAAAAGTGAAGACATATAACTTGTGTAGTTGGGCCACGAAGCCCATGGGGCTTCCGCTTGGCTGTTTTGGATTATATGGTCTCCAGATTCTTCCTCTCAGAACCTAGCCACATCATGGAAAGAAGCACTCTGTGACCGTCTCAGCTGAGCCCAGCTTTGAGTCATCCCAGCCCAAGCATCAGACATGTGAGTAATGAAGCCTCCGAAAGACATTTGTCCCCACTGTTCCACTCACCCCAACCATATGTAGCTGGAGACCTCACGGTGCAGAATCAAGTCATCCCTGCAGTATCTGGACTGAATTCCAGATCCACAGAATTGGCAAACAGTATAAAATGATTGTTTTATACTACAAGTTTGGGGTTGGCTTATAATTCAACAATAGTTAGTGGAAAGAAATGAGGAAAACAATTGAAGTGGATAGAGACTTAGGAGCTATAGAATTCATCTTGAGTACGCAAATTTGAAAGCGGTCCCAGTGACATGACGGGTGGGGCTTATGCATAAAGCTATACAATTAAGCTTACAATCATCAGCTGTAAACCTGAAGTATTTGTCTTCCTCCATTTTATTCCTTCTCCAGTTATGTCACCTTAACTCTGGAGCCTGAAACTTCAAAAGGAATAGATTTGGGTCTTCTTCACTTACTCCCATATCACCACCCAAATTACTACTACTTAGAGGTAGTGCAATCTGGGTCTTTAACAAGATACAATATTTGCAGATCCTGCACAACTTTACCACATTAATTAACTCTCATCTACAAACTCCTAAAGGAAAAGAAGGCAAAAATTTCAATTGCAGAATCCATTTGCTTAGGAAACTCAGTTCCTTGTAAGTGGAGCCTATTTTATTTTTCTGAACTTTTCCCTCGCGTTTGGCAATTCATAGTTGTAGCACATTCTTATGACTAAATTTCTCTTCTATTACTGTCTCATTTTATAAACAGATGTTCTCTTTGATTTTTGTCTCTTTGTTCCTTTTGCTCTGCTATCAAGAATGACAGTTACAACAAGCTTTTATGTGACATTGTATGTTGTCAAGCACTTCCGGGATTAGATCCACTCATTATTCTGTTCTGTACTCATTACCACGTCTACTCTTTTCTCTACATGTTTGAGTGTCCAGTGTATTTAAATTGTAGTTTGGTCCTATAGCAAATGATAGAAGTGCTAAAAGACATAGCCCCTTAGTGCAAAGCACTTACTATCTGCTGAAGATTGGAATATCATGAATAAAATACTATATAGCATAATTTTTTTAAGTAGAAAAATAAAAGCAAAAGAAAACAAATATTATACAATTTTGAAACAATAAAAATAGTTTTATAACTTAACTAGGCTCAGCTACAGGACATAGTAGGACCTTTGGCTTTATAAATATCACAAGACAAACTGGGCTTGAGTTTCCCTTTCTTACACACATTTCATTGAGCAACTCATTTGTGCCAATTAGTATGCTATGCTATGAAGTTTATACCTTTATTTAACTAATTCAGTGCTTCAGTTGCTATTAATATTTACAGTATTGGGAAATGATCCAGCTGATCAAATCAAAACAAAAAATTAAAAATTTTTTACAAGGTAAAGGAAGAGGTTTGGTCTAATGAAAACAATGACAGAATGGCAGTGCTATAGTTATAGATGATAAATCCATTAAAAGCAGAATCTTAATAAAGTCCTTGACACATTCACCACCTACTGTGTAATAAAAACTATATTAAACCTGGGGACGAAAGATGGTTAACCCTTAGTCTCTGCATGAAAAGAGTATAGATACCATAAGAGAAGTATACATAAGGTCAAGTTTAGGCACAAAAACAGAAAAGTCTAGCCCCAGCAGGCAGGTAAATAAGTAAGATAGATACACAAGGTATTCAATGACCCGAACAATGGGTGATGGTTTAGCAAAGAGCCTCATTCTCCAAATATACACTGGCCAATCTGAAACCAAAACTGATACTGATGCAAACATGGGTAAGTATAGAAAACATTATTTTTAACAAAATAAGAAAGATATAAATGAATACATATTACATAACTCTGTTATAAGACATTAAAGAACAGGCAAAACTAATCCATGGTGAAAGAAATCATAACAGTGATTGCTGCTGCAGAGTATTGACTGGAAAAAAGTGCTAAGGAATTTTCTTGGGTGATGAAATATTCTATATCTTTTTTGAGTGTTGGTTACAAAAGCACATACATTTCTCAAAACGTATTAAATTGTACTCCCAAGACATTCTCAATCTCTTCATCTCTGCTATGCTTGGCTTCTCAGTCACTCAATCCTGGGCTCATTACATCAGCAAGTTCCTTGAGGGTAAGGACAGCTTAGGCTATTTGATTTATCACACTGCATTTCCCTTTCATTCAATGTATGAGCCCCTCAAGTCCTAGAGGACACAATAGCTCAGCAATACCTTCAAACAAATTGTTTTCTATTATAATTATTTTATTTTACTGTTTCTATTATGTCTTATCAAGATACAAACTAGTCCATCCCATCCAAAAGTAGAGATTTAAAATAGATTTTTAAAAGTGTTTTGCCAACTGAGAAGCCATATGGAAAAAGTTAAAATTGAATCTGTTCTTCACACTATACACCTATGTGAATATCAAGTGGATCAAAATAAGAAACCAGTTAAGTAGTAGGAAAACACATGGATGAATTCCTTTATAAACACCGGGTAGAAAAATTCTTCCTCTGGCTCAAAGTTAGAAGTACCTCAAAACAACTTGATAAATCTGACTATGTAAAAATGTCTTTAAATATATTTACATTATAAAATATTATCAAAAGTAAGAAATAAAGATAGACTTAGAAAAATGTTGGCAATCTACATCGCAGAATTTTGATATTCCTAATATTTAAAGCACTCCTAGTAATTGAACAGAAAATTATCAAGTATGCAACACAAAATTGGCAAGAGGTATGAAGAGAAAGCATAGAAAAAGAAACCTAGATATTTCACACACCAAAAAACCTGTTAGAACTAATAAATAAATTCATTAAAGTTAAAGGATTCAAAATCAGCAAACAAAAATCACTACACACCAAGAAATTAAGAAAGTAATTCCATTTACAGTTGCATTAGATTAATGAAATACTTAGAAATAAATTTATCCTAAGAGGTAAAAGATTTGTACACTGAACATGATAAAACATTGATAAAAAAATTGAAGACCAAGAAATGAAAGATATCTCATGTTCATGGATCCAAAAACTAAATATTATTGACATGTCCATACTACCCAAGTGATCTACAGATTCAATGTCAATGGCATACTTCACAAAAACAGGAAAATCAATCCTAAGATTCATATTGAACCACAAAAGACCCTGAATACCTGAAGCAATCTTGACTAAGAAGAAGAAAGCTGGAGGGGTCACATTTTCTGATTTTAAATCTATAGTAATCAAAATTAAAAAGTATGATAGTAACATAAAAACAGAAACATAGATAAGATGCAGAAATAAACCCATGCATAGTCAAAGTCACGAAGAATACACAATGGGGAAAGGATAGTCTCTTCAACAGATAACATGGGTTAAACTGGATATCCATGAATTAAAAAAAGAAAAAAAATGGAAAAAATGGATCTTTAAATTACATCATGCACAAAAATCAATGAGAAATTAATTAAAGATTTAAATATAAGACCTAAAACCATAAATCTCCTAGAAAAACACATGAAGGAAAGCTCTATGACATTGTATTTAGGGGATGTTACGCCAAAAGCACAGGCAAAAAAGAGCAAAAATAAACAAACAGAACTACATCAAACTGAGAGGTCTCTGCATCAATATGGAAATAATCCACAAAATGAAAAGACAATCCACAGAATGGAAGCAAATGTTTGCAAACCATGTACCTGGTAAAGGGTTAATGTTAATGTCTAAAATACATAAAGAACCCATATAATTTAATGGTAAAAAAAGTAAACAACCTGATTGAAAAATGAGTAAAGTATCAGAATAGACATTTTTCTAAGAAAGACATACAAATGGTCACTTGGTAATATGAAAAGGTGTTCAACATCACTAATCATCAGAGAACATAAATTGAAATCACAAGCCATCACACCTGCTAGGACAATGATCCTCAAAATGTCAAAAGAAAAGTGTTGGGGAAGATATGGAAAAAAGGGAAACCCTGTATGCTATTGTTAGGAACGTAAATTGGTATAGCCACTTTAGGCTATGAAAAATGGTATAAAGATTCCTCAAAACATTAAAAATAGAATTACCATAAGATCCAGCAATCCCACAACTGGGTTGATATTTAAAGAAATAACAAAATTATCTCAAAGAGAAATCTGTACTTTCATGCTCCGTGCAGCATTATCCATAAAATCCAAGGTATGGAAATAACCTAAGTCCACTGGCAGATGAATGAGTAAAGAAAATACGCGCGCGCGTGCACACACACACACACAAACAAAACCATTATTCAGCTTTTCAAAAGGAAATCTTTCCATTTGCAAAAGCATGGATGAAAAGGAGCACACTGTGTTAAACAAGCCATACACAAAAAGTCAAATACTACATGATCTCACGGAAGTGGAATCTAAAAACATCAAACTCATAGAAACAGAGTAGAAGGGTGGTTGATAGCAATGGGGGAAGGGAGAAGATGACAGATGGTGTTCAAAGGGTACAAACTTGCCATTGTAAGATAAGTTCCGGAAGCCTAAGTTTAGCATGGTGACTATAGTTAATAATGATAATAAATACTTCAACTTTGTTAAGAGAGTAGATCTTAAGTATTCTTGCCATAAAAAAGTGAGATGATGGATATGTTAATTACATTGATTGTGGTAATCATTTCACAATGTATATATACGTCAAAAACAGCACCTTGAATATATAGCATTTTGTTAATTATACCTCAGTCAAGCTGATAAAAAAGAAACATAATGATGGTATATAAGAGTATACCATATTAGAGAAACTCTGAAAAGATATTATTGATATAAATGGAGGTATTTTAACATGCACTGGGTATTCTAAATTGCTAAGAAATTATTGTTCACTTCATTAGGTATAATGATGACTCTGTGGTTATGTGAGAATGGATGTTTTAAAAATGCATACATACAGAAGTGGATATAAATGGCAGAGTATATTTATTGTCAGTGTTAAACAATGCCTTTGCCTCATTACCTCATTTTGAATAAGTGAAAATTTTAAAATATTTTAAATTATGTGTTAGTGATTAACATATAATTTAAAATATGATGAGTCATAATTTATGACTTATTTATTTGTACTGACTCAATTGCTAGCCAGCCTTGAGAGTTGATCATTCTGAGTAAGTAGTTTACAACTGACTCTTGCCAGGATATGGGGCCTTATTATTTTCTACATTGTATGCCCATTAAATAACACACCTTCAATAACCGTGACATTTACCCATGATCTTGCATGATAGAAAACCCTTTCTCCATCTAAGAAAAGGGGCAGTGCAGCATGGTCTCTTTAAACCAAGAAGAAATTAACTGTTTTCAATAGATGGAATCAGAACCATTGGGATAAATAGATTAGTCCCCAAAGATGGTCTAGTGTGCTTCTCTGCAGAGAGCTGCACAGGGTGGCACTTTATAAAACATCATTTCTCTGCTAAGCTGCACAGCATCTCTGATGCTTCAAACATATCGTTTATCTCATCTAGATGAGCAGGTTCTAAAGGTAAGAACTGAACAAGTGCCACTGCTGAGGAAACGGAACACATGGTCCATCATCTAAGATAGTCTACCTTCACTTGATGAAAGGCTGCTCCAATCCTAAGCAGACCCACTGCCAATTAAAAGAGGTCTGGGCTACAGGATCTCAACGTTTGTATGACACAGAATTAGCTTATCCATTTTCTCAGACTGCTGCTCACTATCCAGTTTCATCATTACACCCTCCAGAAATGAGGAGGCTTCCTAATGCCCAGTTCTGTGATATATTTTCCCATTGATACTTGCTGGTGAATATCTGGATTTCACCCAAAGATCTCACTTCAGTTTCAGGCTGCATTTTATTTTTAGACTCTCTATAGTTTAATTGCTAACACAGAAACGTGCCCCATGCTTTGTAAGAGAACTTCAAGGCCATAGATTAAACATAAGAGTACAGTTTGCACTTCCTTCTACCACAAATAGGCCCTCGTTAACCACTCTTTTCAAACAACTTTAGGATGGCAACATTTTAGATGAATTGAAATCATTTACCTTTTTACAAAATAGGTAGAAGATATTATGAGTAGAAAGCATATTTAAACTTTCAAAGCTTAAGATTATGATCTCCAATATTGTTTAAGAAAAAACAACTATATGAATCAGAAGAAAACCATCATGATAAAATGTCCAGTATCAAGGAAGAACCAATAGTCTACCCTGGGGGTGGGGGGAGTATTTCCTAATAGAAGAGGATCCTGGAAACAGGTCATCAGATGAGGATAGTTAATAGACAACGTGAGTTGTTTAGAGCAAATTTTGAGCTCTGTGGCAAAGAAATGATGCCAAAACATGCCACATCAGGAGGTAAACTTCAAGGAAATAGTAAACCAGGATAAGAAAACAGCGGCTTGAACACAGTGGCGAAGAAGTAAGGTATGCATGCAGAATTACATCAGCCCTGGAAAGAATCTCAGCAAAAGAAGATTCTACCCATGTATAGCTTTGAAACTTTGGTATCTTTTTTTCAAAGTTGGGGTGCTTTCCTACCACATTCCAAATTTGTTAGGTTATAAACTCTCTGTAGGCAGAGTCCATGTGTGTACTGTTCACCATTCTATTTCTAGAGCCCAGCAGAGTGCTTTGTGTCTAGTATGTGAATAAATTTTCTTACATAAGCATGTCTATGACATCGTAGAAATGGAATAAATACATGTTGATTAATCTTCTCGACATGATAAAGTTGGATCAATGTTGTTTTTCTTCCTTTTTACAGAAGAAACAGGAGGACTTCTTTCTAGAATTGAGAGCGTTGAGACTGGAATTAACTCATAGGGTAACTGAGGCATTGAAACCATTTCAATTTATTAGTGAGTATAAATCTCAAGGGAATCAAGAGGGTTATTTTTATTCTTATAAAGGGATTTGAAATACTCTGATCCTACATGTTAAAGTATTTGGAACTTGGTATAAAGAATTAGATATTTAAACTCCTTTTCCTGTATTTCACACCAGTTTTCAAAACGATCCCCCTGCCTCCAGGTTTGCTGCACTGCATCTCATCTTCCACTGGTCTCCAGCATAACCTTGCTAAAACTAAGATCTGATAGGGTCACTTAACTCTTCTGTCCCAGAATCCCTTTGTGGTTTATAATTAATGTCTTAGCATGGCAGTAAACATCCTTCACCCTTTATATTCAGCCAAATCCAAACCAGGCATCATTCCTCACAGATGCCATCCACATATTTACCAATTCTGAACAATTGAACACCTTCTTTTCTTGCTCTTTCTTCTGTTTTATAAATTCCTTTTTTAAAAAATTTCAGCCTGGAAGGATCCAACTCCTCAAAAAAAATCTAGTTTAAATGCTACCTTCCCTGGGAAGCTTTTCTTGACTCATCCAAATAGAATTAATCACACCTTCTGTGTTCCTATACCTTTAATATAGAGTGTTAACAGATGGGAGTGAAAGCTTTAGAGTCATAAAGCTTTCATTTCCAATCCTGGTTCTTCTGCTTACCATGACCTTGGGCAAAACACTTAAGGTCCCTAAGCCACGTATTTCTCATCTATAAAATGGGTATAATGATATCAACATAATATGGTTGCCATAAAGATTAACTGTGATCATGTATGCTAAATGTTTAGCATAGGACTTGACTAGTAGAAACTCAAAGAAAGATACTGACATTACTTTTATCCTCTTATTATTTCACTATTTATCACAATCTAATTGATATCACACATAATGGCATACTTGAGTAATCCACTAGAGTGTCAGTCATTAAAGGCAGTTCTCTCATACTCATATTTTTATCTACAGTTCCTAACCCTCATCAGTGGTGCCCAAAAAAGTGGTTGTTAAATCCACTAGCATTTGAGACAATTATTTCTTGGACTTTTCTGAGGAAATGTACCAATATGTCATATCTGTTGAGTTATGTGTATGAAATCATGTATGATTTATATCACATTTAACATAAAGACATGGGTAATATAAATTGCTTTCTTTGTAGCTTTGCACACAGTAATGCCTAGAAAGCAACAGGAAAGAGATGATCTCTTTTTGTCTCTTCTCCACCCAAAAGTATAAAATTAACTTGACTTCATAAACCTTATAGAACGTAAAATTGACTTTATAAACCTTGTAGAAAATACTGTATCATCATGTCTAACCTATATTTCCAATAACATGCCTATTAGAGATAGCTTGGGCTGAACTTGCATTGAAACTCCTGAACAATTCAGTTCACTCAATTCAATTGCTATTTAAGTATCTACTATGTCTGGTTCTCTGGGAAAGCAGTATGGAACAAGACAACACAGAAAGCTTTTTTTCTAGTCCAATTAAAATAGTGACATATGCCCTGCTGAAACAACAACTAAACAATGGCATTAAAGCACCTAAGATAGTTAAATGGGACAAATACGTGTGATACCTCTGCATAAGTCTGTCTAAACTAGACCATGGCTGTGCCTCCAGTCCCCAGGGAACAAGCCGCTGCTTTGCCACCAATATAATGCTCTGGCAGTGCCACTAAATGGGCTTTAATTCTTCCATGGTTGCACATTTCTATAGTATACAGCATGGCAAAAAAGCACTTACAGAAAGGCAACCTTGCTTATTTTTTCAACCTTGCTTCTCACACCTTATTCATACCTTTTATATTCCAACCACATGAAAATTGTCTCTATGAATTTCCAGTTTCAATTCCAACATGCAAAATTCTTTGAAATCATCACTCTTATTCTTACGAGAAAAATCTTGGACAAACTGAAAATCAATTACTTTTTTGGAGCCATCAGAAAACCAAGATTGGAAGACAAACTGCCGCTGTGAAATCTACAGAAATAGGCTCATCCAGAGAAACACAGCTGAGATCCTCCTATCTGGAGCAAACATCTACTGGAGCAACAACCTGCTAGGAACATTTAAATAGCAATTTTGATGAATTGCTAGAAGCTGAGGATAGACTTCAGCATGAGAAACTCCTAGAGGCTGGAGGCTTGGTGTGTGGGGGTGGGGAGAATAGATTAGGGGACATATTTTCACAGGTTTTTACCATCAAGAAACCCTCAGGCTCTCATCGTAAAGATCTGAGAAAAAGCCCCTGTTATCTCTGGCAGGGGGAGAGAATGCATAACTATTATAAAATGGAACCAGCAATTTCTCCTAAAGGCCTTTTTTAGGAAAAAAGAATATTCTAGAATTTTATTCCTACTGGGGCAGGGCATTCCTCCCACTAGCTTCCTCTAGCCCTTGTATTTCATACAGAACAGTGGTTCTCAACCTTCCTAATGCCTCCTAATGCTGCAACCCTTTAATACAGTTCCTCATTTTGTGGTGACCCCCAACCATAAAATTATTTTCATTGCTACTTCAAAACTATAATTTTGCTACTGTTATGAATTGTAATGTAAATATCCGATATGCAGGATATATTTTCATTGTTACAAAGGGGTTGTGACCCACAGGTTGAGAACCACTGATACAGAAGGTAGAAACACAGACAGGCAGATTAGTAAGGGGGAGGGAAATTATACCAATGAAAAAACATTTGTGAAAGTCACAGCCCCAAGACACAGGCTGTGCACAACAGAGATTTAGTTAGAAGATTATAGAACAATTTAGGGCTCCAGTATTACAATGCACTGTACCTAAAATAGCAGCAAGACAGACTCCCTGAGGAGTAGTCAAGTGGGAAGACAAAAACATGGACACCAGAGGAACTTGAAGCTTCTAGTACCAAAAGGTACAGCAAGCATTAAAAAACAGCCCAACCTCCCAGCCAAATCACCATAAATCCTCACACTATATGCCTATTTACCTAAGTTCCTATCACCTAATAAAACATGCTTGGGTTTCAACAAACAATACATCATAAAACATGCAAGAGAAAACATGGTCTGAAGAGATAAAGCAATCTGAAAACTAGATCTAGATACAGTACAGATTTAGAAAATATCAGAGAATATAAAATAACCATGATTGGTATAATAAAGACTTTAATAGAAAAAGTAGAGAATGTATAAGAAATATGGATAATATAAGCAGAAAGATAGAAACTCCAAGAAAAAAATGGAAAGAAAATTCTATAAGTAAAAAAAATGGACAGAAACAAAGGATGTATTTTATAAAATTATCAATGAACCAGATATAGCTGAGGAAAGACAATTTATGATTTCATAGAATGGTAAATGGAAATTCCAAAACGGAAATGAAAAAAGAACAATGAATTTAAAAACAGAATAGAATATCCAAGAACTGTGTGCCATTTTAAAACAGGTAATATACATGTAACCAGAAGACTAGGAGAAGAAAAAGAGAATGGAGACCTTTCCAAAAACTTTCCAAACCTGACGACAGACACCAAACTGTGAGTCTAGGAAGCCCAGAGAACACAAAGCAAAATAATTGCCATAAAAATGTCACCTAGGCACATCGTATTAAAACTGCACAAAACCAAAGACAAGGAGAAAATTTTGAAAGATGCCAGAGGCATCTGACAGATGAAGGGGGAAAATAATTTACAAAGGAACAAGAATGACAGCAGATTTCTAATCAGAAACCATACAATCAAGAAGAGAGTAGAGTGAAACATTTAAAGTATTTGAAAAGCTGACAGAAAAAAAAAAAAAAAAAAAAAAAAAAAAAAAACCACTAACTTATAATCCTACTTCCAGTAAAATTAGTCACTTTAAGTGAAGGGAAAATACTTTCTCAGACAAATAAAAATTAAGGAAATTCAACAGACCTTCCCTGATATCATAAATGAAGGTTTTTTAAAATATATGTATAGAACAATTTAGGGCTCCAGTATAACAATGCAGAAAGTGATTTACCCAAGTTAGAAACACAGATCTACCTAAAGAAAAGAAGAGTATCAGAGAAGGCATATATCCACAGATAATGTTTTTTTCTTATTCTTAATCTGAATAACTTTAAAGTCATAATAGTAACAATGTATTACAAGACTGTAACATATGAATAAGTGGAATGAATGACAACAATATCACAAGAGACATAGGGAGGAATTGGAGGTATTCTCTTTTAAGGACCTGTACTGCATGTGAAGCCAGAGGGTATTATTTAAAGGTGAAATTAGATTGTTAAAGAAATTGTATAGTGTAAACTCTAGGCAGGGGTATCCAACATTTTTTTCTTTTCTGCTGCATATTGGAAGAATGAGAGTTGTCTTGGACTACATATTAAATACTCAAACACTAACAAAAGCTGATGAGCAAAAGAAACAGTCTATGCATACTTTTCATGATATCCAACACCACAGATAAAGAAAATAGTCCTCAAATAATCTGAGTGCTGCCCACAGGCTGCAAGTTGGACATCCCTGCTCACAAGCAACAACAACAACAAAAAAAATTAAACAGAATTATAACGGATATACTGAGAGAGAAAAAATGGAAATATAAAATATTCAAAAAACAGGAAAATGGCAGGAAAAGACATAACAAAGGTAATGAACAGAACATAGATATAAACACAGTACATATCAAGTCAACTACATCAATTATTACTTTAAGTGTGGATGGTCTCAATATACCAATTAAAAATGGAGATTATCAGAGTGGAAAAACAAAACAAGAGCAAACTTCATATTGTTTACAACTAACCCAAATGAACTACGAAGACATAAAAATTAATAAAATTAATAATGAGACAAAGAAGTATATACTATGCTAACACTAATCGAAAAAGCTGGAGTAGGTATATTAATGTCTGTCAAAGTTATTATACCTTTAAAAAAGGAGAGTACTATGGACAAAGAGAAATATGATATAAAGTGCTTAATTCTCCAAGATGGCATAATGATCTTAGATCAAGAGAGCATCAAAATGCATAAGGCAAAATTGATAGAACTGCAAAGAAAACAGGGAAATTTACTATGATAGTCAGAAACTTCAACACACTTCAGCCAATTATAGATGGATCTAACAGACAAAATATATCAGTAAGAATATAGTTGACCTGAAAAATATACCTAGGTCATTACAAAAGTTTTGAAATACTTGGCTCGGTGCTTGTAGCACAGTGGTTACGGCACCAGCCACATACACCAAAGGTGGAGGATTAGAACATGGCCCAAGCCAGCTAACCAACAATGACAACTGCATCAAAAAATAGCTGGGTGTTGTAGTGAGCGCCTGTAGTCCAAGCTACTTGGGAGGCTGAGGCAAGAGAATCGCATTGCTGTGAACTGTGACACCACAGCACCCTAGTGACATGACAGCACTCGACCAAGGGTGACATAGTGAGACTCTGTCTAAAAAAAAAAAAAAGGAAAAAAAAGTTTTAAGATACACAAAAATGAAGAAACGTAAAATCTGTGCAGACAGAAACAAATAAAGCCAGTAACACAATAAGCCAAGCAAGTTGAAACTGCCTGCGTGAATCAGAAAGGATGTTATTGACTGTTTCTTGGAAGTGAAATAATGGACTGTAACACAGTCTATATCAAAACATTCATAGTGACCCACGTACTATTAATAAATTAATATTTATCAACTTGCTCAATTGCCATTAATAGAATACCTTATTCAATAATAGCAGAGGATACTTTCTTCTCCTGCCAATGTTCACCAATATTTTCTAGGCCATAAAACACATTTTAATGAATATGGAAACCATATGAAGTTTGTTTTCAGACCAATGTGGAATTAAACTAAAAATCAATAGTAAAAACATGGATTCAAAGAGCAAATGACCAAAGATTTTGAATCATTGAGACAAGAAGTTGCATCCCTCAAAGATCTGAGAAACACAGTAGAATCCCTCAATAACACAATGGAGCAAGCAGAAGAAAGGATTTCTGACATTGAAGACAAAGCTTTTGAATGCTCCCAAACCCTCAAAGAAGAAAAGAAATGGAGAGCAAAAATAGACCACTCTCTCAGAGAGCTCTGGGATAATTAGAAGAAAACCAACATTCGTTTTATAGGGATCCCCGAAAGTGATGAAGTGGCTTCACAAGGCACAGAGTCTCTTCTCCATGAGATTATGAAGGACAGCTTTCCAGATATGCCAAGAGATTCCAAAATTCAGATAGCAGACAGTTTCAGAACTCCAGCACTACTCAACCTGAATAAGACATCCCCAGTCTTACAGTGAATTAACTGTAATTTCACTACAGTTAATATGAAGGAAAAAATTCTGAAAGCTGCCAGATGAAAGAAAACCATTACCTATAAGGGGGAGAATATTAGAATAACTGCAGATCTCTCTGCTGAATCCTTTCAAGCTAGAAGATGATGGGCATCGATTTTTTATCTCCTAAAACAAAATAACTTTCAACCCAGGATCCTATACCCAGCAAAACTGAGCTTCATTTATGACAGAGAAATTAAAGTACTTCAATGACATTCACATGTTGAAGAAATTTGCCACAACTAAACCAGCTCTCCAGGACATTCTTAGACCTATCCTCCATAAAGACCAGCGTAATCCTCCACCACAAAAGTAAACCCACCCAAAAAATTTTTGATCAAAT
>CAUYPK010148810.1:0-48848 GCA_963574355.1 Loris lydekkerianus | reverse complement strand
TTCCAATGACAATGGCTTCTCTGTAGCATAAGAACCTTGTACCAGATTGTTCATTGCAGGACAATTCCTAATTGCCAAGTTATGGAAGAAGCCCAAGTGCTGATCGACCCATGAATGGATTAATAAATTGTGGTATATGTATACCATGGAATACTATGCAGCAGTAAAAAAAATGGAGACTTTACCTCCTTTATGTTTACATGGATGGAGCTGGAAAATATTCTTAGTAAAGTATCTCAGGAATGGGGAAAAAAGTATCCAATGTACTCAGTACTACTGTGAAACCAATTTATAATCACTCACACTTGCATATGAAAAATGAAACACAACTTTAGCCTAGGATGAAGGAGGGAAGGGGAGGGAGAGGGATGGGAAAGGGGTGGGAGGGATAGTAGGAGGTAGTAGGGGGACCACAACTATGGAGCACATTGCACGTACAAGTTGGATCTATCATGTGTAGAACACAAATGTCCTAATGCTATAATTGGGTAAATGAGGTGAAAGCTATATTGATTAATAAGAAAAAGAACCTTGATATGTACAAAGGAATTTTTCCTATGTTATTTTCAAAAGAAGAAACATTTCGCGTGCCCTCTCTTCTCTTTCTGGGTTGCCATTTATACAAAACCACCATGAGGGTCTTAAATGCCACGGTGAGCATGTTCCCGCCAGTGGTTCTGGGGATTGTAGAGGTCACTCAGCTGAGGGCTCCATCTTTAGTGCTCTCATATCCATGTTGGCACCACAGAGGATTGAAATTCAATCTTCAGTCACTATTCTGTAACAAACTGGCACTTTGGACTTTTGCTAACATTGTGGTTTTATTCCTGGTTTGAGCTATTCATGGACTATAGCTGCATTTTTTTAAGGTTTGCTTTTGCTTGGGAGTTAGAAGGAGGAGTTAGATGGTATGGGGTATAATTTCTGGCAGGGGTAGAAAGGACATCCCTGAGCAAATATTTACAGATTATATTCTTCTGCCTAATTTTTGTAAAATTCTTAGCCAGCATATTAATGAGTTATCATGAAAGAAGGAATGAGAATATTCATACCATAGTTTTTTTTATGGCATGGTTTATTTCATGTCTGTGTAAGTGTCTTTGCTGATGCCAGAAAACAAATATTAAAAATGCTTCCCTTGGGCAGCGCCTGTGGCTCAAAGGAGTAGGGCATTGGCCCCATATGCTGGAGGTGACGGGTTCAAACCCAGCCCCAGCCAAAAACTGCAAAAAAAAAAAAAACTTTTCCCTTGATGAGAAACTATTGATGAAATGTAAGATTATTTTTATCAAATATGTGCTACCACACATATTCTAAAAGTTTACTTAATTATAAGAACCTTAATTCTCATAATTAAATGCTACACCTTGAAATTCTCTATATTTAAGTAAGCTAACAGTTGATACAAGGAGTGTAATCATTAAAATAATGTCATAGTGCATAACCCAAAAGTTACCTCAGTAGACTTTAAATTTCTTTACAAGATATTTTGTGCCCAATTTTTATTTCTTATTTGAATTATTCTGATTATATTTGGTTTAACTTACATCGAAAAACACTTGACTTTTCTGTGAATGTATTAACGGGGAGGAGAGAACTTCTATACATAGTATTGAACTTCACAGGGAAGTTCAAAACTCCTTGCTTTGAGGCTATCAAAGTAAACAATACCCAGACAGACCATCCATACTGGGTTTTAATTTACCTTATGTTAAAGGAAAAAGGAAAGCCCACCACTGGAATCTGGAATCTGATGCTGTGTAACATCTTTCATCGAGATTCAAACACATTAGCTTCTAAACTGTAATTTCCATCCCCACTTTCAATGACAGTGTCTATCCAGATAGTTCTCTTTGGTCAGAGGGAAGATTTAAAAGCAGAGCTGACGTGGTTTATTCTTCATGCTTCACGGATAACAAGGTCCCACTTCTAAGTTCCCTTGGCCATGGTCTTCGTTCAGGTCCACATCTTTCATTTGACGACCACTACAACTTCCACCGTGCTCCTCACCTTTGGTCCTGGTCTCATTCTTAGCTCTGTCACCTTTCCTACTCCCTTACAGAACAAGGTCAAAACAACTTCAAACCTCTGACAGAGGGGCTTTCTGAAGCATAATGCTGTTTATGAAACTCCTTTATGCCAGAGATAAATCTTTTAATGGCATCCCAGTCCCCACCAGGTAAAGACTAGTCTGTAACCAAGCACACCTCTTTTGTTATCCTTAGAAGGCACCTCCCACTGTGCAGACTCTGCACCAGGGCCTTGCAAACGCCAATTCTTGGCCTTTCCTATGGTAGACTGGGAAACCAGTTTAGCTGGTCTAGACTAGCATTATATAACAGAACTGGCCAGACTGTGACCACGTAATAAAGTAAGCATTACTTCTTGATAACTTGTTTCAGTTTCTACGTGGTGGAGGATTTAAAGTGTACTTTCTACTGTGGGTTAGTTAAAACATACACGCAAACACATTCAGAGAGAGAGCACACAAATCTCTTTTCCTTAACACAAATAATCCATGTTTGTTGATGAAAATATTTAGAAAAATTAGAACAACAATAATTTGTAAAAAACCAATATTTCATTATGCAGAAATAATTTAGACAGATGGATTTAATGGTGTGTTTTTTTACATCTAGACATACAATAAGCACATACATGATTTATATGCATAGCTGCATAAGCATTCATGTCTCAAAATATTTGTTGATTGAATTAATAGATGTCTTGTTATCAAATAGAATTCCATTATACATATGACTTTTTTCTACCTAAGATATTGTGATTCAATTTTTATATCCATACATACTGATATATATTATTTTTACAGCACATAGTATTTCATTGTATGGATATATCAACATATACCTTTAATAGCCTATACTATTAATCAATTTCCAATATGCCCCATCATAAGCATCATTTTTGCATGTATTCTTATAGAAGAGGAAACATGTATGTATGTATTAATATGTATGTGTGTGTATTTGCATATGTATATGCCCATGTGGATTTGTGCACAGACACATCAGGAATGAACTGAGCGCCTATATTAACTCATTTAGTTCGCAAAAGAACAAGTAAAGTAATTTCTATTATCTTCCTGATAAGGAACCAAGGCCCCAAATTTAAAGACCTTGCTCAGGATCACAGTATAAGCAGCAGAGCCTGAATTTGAAGTAGGCAGTCTGGCTCAGGAGTCTGTGTGCTTAACACTACATAATGTTGCCTCTACAAATTTTGTAATAAAGATAAATTCCAAAAAGTGTTCTTAAAATTTAGTGGAGCCAAAACTGAATACAGATGCTCCTTGACCTACAATGAGGTTATGTCCTGGTAAGGCCATCATAAGTTGAAAATATTTTCAGTCAAAAATGCTATATATGCCTTACCTACTGAATAGTTTAGCCTGGCCTACCTCAAACATGCTTAAAACACTTACATTAGAATGCAGTGGAGCAAAATCATCAAATGCAAAGTTTATTTTGTAGTAAAGTGATGAGATCTTGTAATTTATTGAATAACAAACTGAAAGTGAAAAGCAGGGTGGTTGCACAGATAATCAAAGCGCACTTTCCACTGAATGAGGATTGCTTTTGCACCAAGGTCAAGCAGATATCCTAAGCTGAACCATCACCATTATGGGCTGGGGACTGTCTATGTTTTTAAATCATTTGTTTCAGAGGCACATCAGACATTTCACAGCCCTTAGAAATGCTGTGCTCAGCCTTTAACTTTATTCTGTCCTTTTTTTTCTGCTGGCACACCTTTGACCATTCTGTGAGAATCACGTTCGATAACAACCTCTTTGTAAAGGTGTCTCGCATTTGTGAATCATGTTAGGCAGAGGTTAAAACACTTTCCCCTGTGCTCCTTTTGCTCTTTAAATACTCCCCTACGATAGCATGTATGGTTTATCTTAGTTATTTGATCTGTGTGTTTCTTCTCCATGAGAGTGGGAAACAGCTCCTCCAGGCCACAAATTCTGCCCTTCACCTTTGTACCCTCAGAGCCTACCTCACAGCAGTTGTTAAATGGTACTTGTTAAATAAATGAATGAAAAAACAAAAGAAAGAAAAAATAAATTGATGATTAGAGTTTATAAAACTGAACCTAAGAGAAAATAACTGATTATATTCTAATGGTTGGATTAAAAGTATTTTTTTAATATTCTACACTTACCTCTCAATCTTTCCACATTATGTTCATTATATGAGTATATAGTTTTGTATATAATCTTTCTCTATCTAAAATCATCTGTTATCATGTCATTTTCATAATGCCTGCCATGACAAAACATACCTCCCTGAACTCTAGAAAGACCAACTACAGCTTTACTTCCAATTGATTAATCTTGAAAAAGTCAGAGTATCATGAATCAATTAACATCAGTAGAGTGGCCTAAAGGTAAGAATTGCTGTGTAAGTGCTGAATGTTGCCTTTGATCATTAAGTATCACTAGATATAGCCCAAGCGATTTTCCTCATTATTGACATAAAAGTGATTTTTTTCTAAGCAAAGAATGAGGGCTTATTCATAATATTTTCATTTCAAATGGGGTATTAGTGTATATATGATATACAGGTTATACATAAAGTTCGTGTGTGATTAAAAATAGTTTAACATAGTAAATTGCACACCAACTTTATGTCCCTGTGTATACTGCAAACACATCTTTTCCTTTCCATTATGTCTGATTAATAAAGCTGTCTAGGTACTTTTGTGGAGTTAAGACTATTTTTATTTACAAAGTTGCAATACCTTTAATCAAACTTCTAATACCTATATCACAAATTTGAATGATGGTGTTACTTTGATGAATTTTTTTTCTGGAAAGAAACATTCCAGCAGGAGCAGGATGGTGTGGGAGGAGTCTGCTCCCCTCAGGAATAGGTCTGGTCACAGCAGGAGCTGGAATAAAGAGTGACACTGTCTCAGTATGGTTTTCAGGGTTGGCATGACAGAGGAGGCTCTGGGTTCTTCCCAGACTGGTTAGGGCCTGGCTGAGATATGTACACATCCCCACTATAGGATGGGGACCATCGCCAAGGGACCCCTACATTGAGAGGGCGAGAAGTATCAAATATATGGTAGGCAGAACGTTGGCTCCCAAAGATGTCCACATATTAATCGCCAGAATGTGTGAGTATGTTACCTTTTGTGGCAAAGGGGAGTTCATATCACAGATAAAATTGAGTATTAAACTGACCTTGAGACAGATAATTTCCTGGATTATTCAAGACAGCCCAATGTAATTGCAAAGGTCTTTATAACTGAGAGAAGATAGATGAGAGAAGATAGTCTGAAGGCTCAACCCGCTGTGGGTGGCTTTGAAGGTACAGGAAAGAGGGAATCTGCCGAAGGGTGTGGGGCAGCTTCTAAAAGCTGGAAAAGTCAAAAAAAGAAAGAAACCCCCGAGAATCTATGGAAGGAATGCAGCACGGCCAGTACCTTTATTTTAACCCACTGAGACTTATTTTGGCCTTAGAAACTATAGGAGATGATAAACTAATGTAAGCTTTGATAATTTGTTAGAGCACTGGAATAGCAACTGTTGCTACTTTTCACCTGTCACCTATGTGTTGATGTGCATATCTTAATATTTATCAGCAAGGCAAAGATTATTACTATTACCTACTATTGATGAAAGTACTGGAGGGTGACTAAGAGAGCATAGCCGGTAAATCTGTGAAAGGTGAAACTTGCCCTTCTGAAGGATTGAGGAAAGGATTGTCCCACCTAGAAATGGGTGGAGAGGAGAAGAATAAATCTAAACCATGCAACGCACCACCATGCTTTCTATATTATTTCTGCCTCTTATGATAAAGCTAATTAGAGAATTTAACTTTATTGACCAATGTTCATTTTTGTTGCATCAATTCAGAGTGGTATGGTCAGGACATAGAGTTACTACTCCCAGCGCTGATGCAAATTAGCTTCCACCCTCTTGTCTTCTCTGTGTCACATTAGAAAAAGAAAAATTGTCTTGGGCCACCCTTTAAATACAAGAACACTGATGAAAGCTAATGAGAAAAAAGTTTAGAGAGTCTTAAAATCGATGAGGAGGTCCCAAGTTTGTGATCACTAACATAGGTGATTTACATATCTGAGTGATAAAATGTCTTTTAAAAATATGATTTTATTATGAAGTAAAAGTGGGTAACATAGAATTGATGGGATAGTTGACATTGTGTTTCAGAAACAACTGCATCAGTATCTGGTTTGATGGAAGCAGTTGCAATTCTCAGTGAGTTCTCATGGCGCTCATCAGGTCTTTTGATTCTAATTTTACTCTTAATGTGCTTTAATTCTTAAAAAGAGTAGCTTGAAAATGTAGATGCTACTAAAAAGTGATGGCATGAACAAGGTGTGATTGTGATGTGAGAAATATTTGTCTCTGAGAAGATAGGACCTATAAAAGCCCAATAAAGAGATGTGATCAGTTTTTTCTTTAAGTTGAATGTCAGATTACAGGTTTCTACATTTCATTTGAAATTTGGCAGGTAACATACATAAGTTGACTGAAAATGAAGTCACAAGTGTACCTAAAGGTTGATTATTTTGTTGAAAATCTGTTTTCTTCTTGTATCATATCAAAAACCAAGACTGTATATTTTTTACTATTCACAAGACTGTGTTTATTCAATATGTTTAAACATAAAATTATCTTAATTTGAGTTTGCCTTAATTTCAGTTTCATTTGGAATGCAGTTATGGTTTGAAATGTTGTATTGATAATTGAAGATAAATACTTAACTCATTAAAATGGGCAGTTAAACCCAGTAAACATGCTAAATCTATAAACTGGTTTTCATTGTCAAGTTCTGACACAAATTGGGTTTTTGATATCATAAACAACCTGATAACACCTCACGAATCCTAAGGTCTTTTCAATATTTATCTTCACCATAGCCATCTAACGTCTGCAAAGTAGATCATGTCACATCACTATCAAAAGTAGATGATAGTCAGTTTCAATAATTCTAAGGAATTCCTGGAATTGGTGATATTCCTTGTCCCTTGTGAAATTGATAGTCTTGATGATGATTTGCATGAGATTATCCATTTTTAAAGCTTTTGTGCATAAATTTTCTTGATGTACTGTGCAATGATACCTCCTCAAAAGTGAGTTTGGGGCAGCAATTGCATCGTCTTGTATTAATTTTACACGTCCCTCTCTTTTCCTACCATTGCCGGGGCACCCTTAGTAACTGTACCAGAGATGTTGGCAATGGACAAAGAAAATAATTTTATGTTTGTATTTTTTATTACTTTGTATAAATCTCTTGATTTAGTTGTTTTCTAATGTCACTAAAGAAGCAGCTTTTCAGTGACATCTTATTTGTCATCAATATCTCTAATAAAAATGGCAATTGAACCATATTTGTAGCATCAGTGTTGTCATCCATTGTCAAAGCATAAAATTTTAAATTAGTTTTACTCTCCAAACGTCTTTCAATAGATTTTCCAGTTTCTTCAGTGCCCCTGTGGATAGTCTGCTGAGACAAACTGATTTTGTAATATCCCCCTTTTTACAAGGCAAATTGTACCTGCCATGCTTTCCATGTCTTTCTTAATAAACTCCATGACAATTGCAATAACAACAGAAATAAACAAATGGGACTTAATTAAACTGAAAAACTTCTGTGCAGCTAAGGAGAGAACAACCAAAGCAAATAGACAACCTACACAATGGGAAAGGATATTTGCATATTTTGTATCAGACCAAAGCTTGATAACTAGGATCTATAGAGAACTCAAATTCATCCACATGAAAAAAAGCCAATAATCCCGTATATCAATGGACAAGAGAGATGAAAAGAATCTTCTCTAAAGAAGACAGATGAATGGCTAACAAACATATGAAAAAATGCTCATGGTCCTAATTATTAGAGAAATGCAAATCAAAGCCACCCTGAGATACCATCTAACCCCAGCAAGAATGGCCCACATCATAAATCTCAAAACTACAGATGCTGGCATGGATGTGGAAAGAAAGGAACACTTTTACACTCCTGCTGGGACTATAAACTAGTGCGACCTTTTTGGAAGGAAGTATGGAGAACTCTCAAAGAACTCAAGCTAGACCTCCCATTTGATCCTGCAATCCCATTGGGTAGGCATCTACCCAGAGGGAAAAAACTCCTTTTACCATAAGGACACTTGAACTAGACTGTTTATCATAGCTCAATTTACAATTGCCAAAATCTGGAAATAGCCTAAATGCTCACCAACCCAGGAATGGATTAATAAGCTGTGGTATATGTACACTATGGAATACTATTCAGCCATTAAAAAAGATGGACACTTTATGTCCTTTGTATTAACCTGGATGGAAGTGGAACACATTATTCTTAATAAAGCATCACAAGAATGGAGAAGCAAGAATCTTATGTACTGAATTCTCATATGAGAACAGTTGATGACCTAGTATATGGTGGGGGTTGGGGGAAGGGAAGAGCAGAGAGAGGGAAGGAGGGAGGAGAGTGGGGGCTCACAGTGTGTGACATACCTTTTGGGGGTGGGACACAATTATGAGAGGGACTTTACCCAACAAATGCAATCAATATAACCTGGTTCTTTGTACCCTCAATGAATCCCCAACAATAAAAATAAATAAATAAATGCACCATTAGTAAATGATTTTGATTATCTTACTATTAAATATGCTACCATACAACCAGCTTTTACAATGGAATGCATCTGAATTGTCAAATTTTAAAAAAAATTTTTGTTGAGAAGACTGACATTTTTTCAGTTCTGCTCTTTTCCTCTTATGACACAATCTTTCATATGCATTGAATTTGAATATATGTTTTTATATATAATCCCTTTTCAAATGATAGTCATTAAAAACTTGCACCAATTCTCTAAAAATTAAGCAGAGTTTGTTACTATTTGCCTCAACAAAAAAGTAGTCATCTGTCCACTTTTCATTGACTAATCTTCCTTCTTCTGTACTTTTTCTTTTGGGGATTTTATTTCCTTTTGAGACATTATAAAAGCCATGCTAGGATTTTAAAAAAAAGTAATAAAGAACTATATTTAATTATGAAAGTTAATTGACAGGAAAGTAGAAAGCAAGTTTTGGGTCCTTCCACGTGTCATCTGCAGATGTGAGGCGAGGTGGAGGGCCGATTGTGAAGCAAGGTGGGTGGGTGATAAGTGAGGTGGTACCACTGAGGAACAGAAGTACCCTTAATAATCAAATAGGAAGTCTTACCTGAATTCTCAATAATATTAAACGCCTAACGTTACAATGGTAGGCTTAAATGTTACTGATAATCACTGCTAAGTCACCAAAAGCACATGTAACATCTGGTGGTACCAATTCAGCTGTCTGTGCTTGGAAGAAAACACACCTGAAGCCACACACCACCATGAAACTGAAGCCGCAAATGCATACAAATAGCGAGAGCACGCATGTGTTTATTTTATATGACATTGTGACACTGTTAAGGGAATTTCTTTCTTCAATAGGTCCTTCGTCTTGGGGATTTGGAGAATCAACTCATCAAGCACAGATTGGTGGTGAGATAGGATTTATTAGCCAGAAAGGAATAAAGAAGGAGTAAAAAAGCACCAGAACTTCTGGCAAAGGGAAAGCCTTAAGAGTTATTAATACAACTGGCCAGGACTTGATAGGGGGAAACCACTTTTTCAAAGTGAATGAGCCCATTAATGAATTGATACAGTCCCTTCATGAAACTGCCCAGGCCTAGGAAATGTACCTGAAATTGCCCAGACCTGGGTAATGGGTCATTCCTGTTCTACCCTGAATGGGGGAACCCTATCTGACCATCATGCCCAGCTTCAGAAGCTGCATGTGTGCCTGGAGGGCAGCTTCACACCAGTGGGCACTGTACTCTGAAGCAAGGGGAAAGAGGTGGGTCGGCAGCAGCATGGGCTGTGTGGTGGACTCCCTCAACTTCTAGGGACCCATGGGCTTCAGCAGAGCTCGCCTCTGTCCTGCAGAGTAGTTCACTACCCCTTGTCTCAACTCCCACCTCCCTCCCTCCCCCCCCCCACGGGGCAGTGAAGTGGATCCTCCCCGAGGCCTGCCTCAGCCCAACAGGTCACCACTGGCCTTGTATCAATAGGACATTGTCATCTATAAAGTTCATACCCCTAAACTGTGCAATTGAGTTCCACCCCCCAAAATAACAAAATAAATCTCATAATATTTCAAGTAAATTTGTAATTTTGCATTGGACCCCATCGATAACTATCCTGCCTTCCTGTAGCCTGCAGGCTGTGTATTGGACACCCCTGAATTAATTGATTGTTCTGAGTTTCTTTTCATATAATAGAGGCAAGAATATTTATCCTACTTTTCTTAGCATAAAAAATTAAA
The DNA here is from genome assembly GCA_963574355.1 of Loris lydekkerianus. Lineage (NCBI taxonomy): Eukaryota > Metazoa > Chordata > Mammalia > Primates > Lorisidae > Loris > Loris lydekkerianus. Next base: position 38,494 of record CAUYPK010148810.1, on the reverse strand, counting down.
TGCTGTTGTATCCATAATATTATTTTTTCATAGCTTAGAGTCTTTCATTAGTGCATTGCCTTATTCTTTAACATACTGAAAAGTTGGTGAAATACTTGTCAGTTCTGCCTCTGGATAGAGGCAGTCATATATCGTCTATATCAGTATATATATATCAGTATAGACGATATAGAAAAGAACTTTCCTGAGTGAATCCTGGTACATAGGTGCCCTTCATTTGCACTCTTTCTGCTCATCAACCTCCATAAATCTATTTGTAGTATAATGTCTATTCCTCTTTTAACAGAAAATTTTCTTTGACATGTGCCTCATCCTTTTTTATTTCTTCACAACATAGATTTGTAGTACAATATGCAGTTGTTTTCTGAGATCCTATATGGTTTACACCTTCATTGTCAAATTGTAAGAGTAGGAAATGCCTATTCAACTTTCTTGAGATTTAGGGACTTGAAATACACAGACAGAATTCATGTGGCCCTTTCAAGTGTTTTGGAGAGAGCTGCTTCACCTAGTAAAGCTAGTTCAAGGAAGGACTCAGACAGGCACACTTGGCTTTAAGGACAATGCTGGTCTTCTGAGCATTCATGGTTCCACCTCAATGAGCTGCATAAGCACATTTGGTCATTCAGGCCACTGGAGAGGGTACTAAAGATCAAACCATGGGCAAAGGAGGTGGGATATTAAACTATTCTTAATTTTATTTGACTTTACTTATTTCATTAGATGATCATTTTCTGGTTTCACTGACATAGGCTTTGCCATCTAACTCCTAACAAATATAATATTAAAACTATGCAGAAACAGTAAAGTCCTTAACACTATTCCTGCTTTTACTGGATGAACCATACAGTCAATAAGTCAGATCTACAATTACTGGGACCGTCTCATGATCTCTGTACTTTGTAAGACTTGTTCATCTGTCTCTAGACACATGGTATGTTCTCCAGGGTAGCACCTGCTTCAGCATCGCCGTGAATCTCCAGGGTATTATGACGATTTCTGTTATGACATCATGAGGTAGGGCCATGATACAAATGCTATTGAACCCTGTTTTTACAGAGCCCTGAAAAAAAAAAAATTCTCAAATTGCATAATTGGCCCAGTCCATGTCAACACACATGGAAGTTAGGCAGCATTGACCAATCAGAAGTTAGGTATGAAAAGCCCCCGGGAAGTTTAGTGGATAAGAAATTTTAGAACAGAGGAAGTAGGGGTGGAGCTGAGGGGTGTGTGGACCTTCCAGACATATAGACCTGTTTAATAACCCTTAACTTATTTGAAATAGCCTGGGAAATGTCAATATAGATAATAAAAATATTAATCAGAACTTTTAAATCTCCACTTTAGGGAAAGAATTGATCATTCATGGTTATCAAATATTTACCGCATGAATTCCTAGGCTAGAGGTTACACGGAAGAGGGAAACATTAATTTCACAGTCCTTCACGAAACAGTGATTTGACCAAATGCTTTCTTGTGATTCTTCCAACGCCAGTGACCCTGTTTTGATTTTTTTCATTACGCCCATCTCTTATGAGTAGGGGAAACATCCAAGCAGAATGACAGTAGATGGCACTCACTTTTCTTATTGTGAAGTTCAGTCTCGAAGGGTGCTCACTCCTTAAGAACAAACCTTGGTTCTCAGCTCTTGTTTGGGTAGAAGAAGCTGATTATATAGACCCAGCCTAGATAAATGCCAAACAACATGTTTGGTGGCCTAAAGTTTTTACAGCTCTATGGTTAGGTGAAAAATAATTTTCACAATTAGGAATAATTATTATAAGAAATTACGCACAATAAAACCTACTGCATTTGAAAGGCACTCCTATTTGTCAAGATAGACATTGTGTGGGCATGAGATTTTAAAGAAGCAGGACACTTCTTGAATTATTGGTAGCGTAGTGGTTAATGTGGGGCAAGGTTAATGATTCATAGATTTATAGGAAGCATTATTTTCACCTTGGAGTCTCATAAGAAAATGCCTAACCCTGCAGAAAGAATTTTAAAACACTCCTCCCTTGCCACAATACACAAAATATAGACAGAACATTCAGCATATGCCAATCCTACTAGATATATCTTATAGGATCAAATTATACTTACATTTTGTTTCATAACTATAGCAAAGACTTTCAAGTTCTTTGCAACTTGATTCTGAAAGTTACAATTCAATACATATATATTACAATGAGTGTGAAATATTCTTTATGCTGCACCTAATATGGATAAGGATTACATTTCTCTATGGCAGCTCCAAGGTTGCCTTTCCAGCTCCACTCAAGGAGAATGTTTTAAGGATTTTTACATACAATAGAACCTCTGCAAATTGACTCCTTAAGGGACTGTCACAAACTGGTCAACATATGAAGGTGGTTAATGTAAGGAACTAGGCTCACTGTCCTGATATGGACATGTGGTACATGTCCGGTCTGTGAACTTAGGTCAACTTAAGGAGGTGGTCAGCAGGGAGGTTCTATATTTAAAATCGTGCCCCTTATACTCTGGCTTCTCTTCAGATCGTATAAAATTGTGCCCCATTTTAATGTATTTTGAACCATCCTTTCTTCCTTGCAGAGTTGATTTACTTCCCTTCTTCCTTTCTTTCTCCCTCTCTCCCTTTTTCCTTTCCTGCCTGCTTTCCTTTTCCTTAACATCCTGATGGTCTTCGTTTTTTAACTTGTCAGGAAAAGAAATACATTATTTTTCTATCATATGCTTTGTATCTTCCAAATTCTTACCTACCTTAGCCTTCACTTAGAAATGACGACATTTTTCGTTAGGTCTGTTTCCTGTTCTATTTTATTCCGGTGACAGTTTCATTTTGTTTTCTCTGACTTCCTCCTGCCTTTATGTTTTCTTGATTTCTCTACCCTTATTTTAGCCTCATGTTTCGTAACTATCTCGTGCATCCTCTTTGCTCTGGCATCTTGCGGAGACCCTCCATCAGCTCTCCACCTCTGCTCTCCTCTGGACAGGCTGCTTTCTATTATGTGTGTTACAAGTTGGTGATTTCCTTTCCCTGGTCTCCCGAGACACAACCACTGTTTTCTAGGTGTCATGTTCAGTTGTGTGCATGTGAATATCTAACAATAAGTTCTCAAAACAAACAAGCAAATGAGCAGACTCTGATGTTTAATGTTTCCTGATTTCCGTGTGGCAGATGTTCCCATCATGGTGAATGTCAAGACTGTGGAGTGAGATGAGCACGGTTTGCTGGCTAGGGCCCTCTCCACTGATTGGGGCCATTTTGACAGAGATACTTCTAAGACATTCATCCATTTTCTGAGTTATCAAAGTTTCCTGAGTATTATTCAACTTCATTTGGTGCCCTTGGGTCATTATTATTAATATCACCCTCTAGAGCAAAAATGGCATATCTAAAGATTATGATATTTATAGTTAACTAAATGACAAAATAGCTTAAGTAGGAAATTAAATTAAATAGGCAATCAATACAATAGTAACTTATTTAGTTTTGAAGTTTTTATTCTTTGAGTATTAAAATATAATACTCAGATCTAGTTATCATAGTTTTTATAGTTCAAGGGTAGAGAACCTTTTCATGTTGGAAAGCCACGTTAATTTAGCTATAATACAATAGGGTCAGATTTAAGAAAATTCAATTACATATACTTAAAAATGTACATTATTTTGTAAACATCTAATTTATATGTATTTAATAACTTCAAAAAATAAATACTATTTGTTAATTTTAAAGTTAGCTAAATTTCTAATGACTTTATTGTGTCTGCTTTTTGTTGGAAAGCTTTTGAATATTTGCTTGCAGCATAGAGATCCAGTTTCAGTTGATGGTATCAGTCATTAGTGACCTGAAAGATGTCTTGATTTGAGGAGGAGAATGTAGATTCACATCAGTAAGTAATTACATGCAAGAAAGCATTTTTTCAGGCATGTTGCTGAGGGCATGGACATTCTACCACATGTTTCCATATCTCAACTGGATCTTTCTTGTCATCAACCAATGACTTTACAATAGTGTATACTGGGAACTTAATCAATTCCATCTGTAGTTCTTGAGCTGTCTTGGTGATACAACTCGGTGAGGCTGAAATGCTAATAGGAATATGATGTCATCATTCTCAAAGTCAGTGAAACTTTCATTGTTTTCTCCAAATAATAGGTCTGTAACAGCTACATATTCTTGAAATGATTTACATATATCATCCTGCTCATCAATGATCTTTGCTAACTGGAGAAAATGTTCATTTAAAATTCCCTTTTGAAGAACAACTGTTTTGAAAAAAGGTAGCTTTTTTTGGAATACTTGGATTTTTGCCACATATCATATATAGTTTTAGTTTTACCTTGCAAAGAAATATTCAAGTCATTTTGATTTGACGTCATATCACACAGAAATGCTGCATGCCTACATAAATCTTTTTTCCAGAATTCACATTGCTGATTCTGTTCCTCATAAAATTTAACTTGTATGTCCTCATAGAAATAAAATTTTGGCTAACACCTGCCCTGCAATAGCCAACCCACTATAGAAATGTAGGGGAAATCCACACTGAATACCTCATCTTTCAACTTTAACATGTTACAAAACTGACAATACTGTGTTGCTGTGTTGTATTTGCACAAATATAGTTAACAGCACTTCTAACTTATTGCAAAGTGTCTCTTAAAATAGTGCAATAGCTTTAGCACAGAGATTTTGCTGATACAAGATACGATAAAAAGACCTGAGAACATGTAGATTTGTCAATACGTTGTTTTTTTTGTTTTGTTTTGGTTTTTTGTTTGTTTGTTTGTTTTTGATCTGTGCAATAAACCCTTCATGTTTTCCTGTCATGGAAGGTGCACTGTATGTACTATACATAAACTCACTAAATTTACCAAATTCAGTCCAACTTCATGCCATTTATTTGGAAAATTGTGGAGATACCTTTTCCCTGTGTTCTGTTCATATGAGTGCCCAAAGTGATTAACTCTCATAGAAAAGAAAATCTTCTGTTATGACCTCAATGAAGCATAAACCTGCACTGCTTCAGTAGTATCAATTGATTTATTTGAAGTGATTTAATAATATATATTTTCCTTTTGAAGTACTGTATGAAGTTGTTCTGTTAAGTTGAAGGCTAATTCATTCTGGTGATGAGCAATAGTTCTCCTTGAATGAGGCTGTTGTTTGTATTTTGAAACTGTTATCAGGGTCTAAGCATCCTACAAGGTCAACAGTGTATTCTTTCACAATTTCTATATCACTGAACTACTTCTCTTTTTTCCTTGAGTATATGAGCTGCTTTATAAGCCTCTTTGGAAGCATTATTTTCAGGTCTTATTATTTACAAGAATTATAGTTGCTTTTGTTTTTCATTTTTTTAATTTCTGCAGTACAACCTTTTGTCCTCTCCTTCCATTTTAAAATATGTGTAGCCCTTATGAGGGTTATAATGCTGATGAGCATGGAATTTCTTTAAAGTTGATATGCAGCATCACAAAGCAAGCAAATCATCTTGTCTTTAGCAGAAACAAGAAAATATTGCAATTCTCAATCCTCATTAAAATAATCTATTTTCTTCCTTCAGGGTTCTCTTGGTCTTCCTTGACATCGTGGACTATTAAGCAGACAGAATTTTAAAATGCTGCTGAGCTATGAAACTATTCACAAATTTCACTTCAGATAGAAACACTGCGCCCCATTGTCAAAACTGAATAACAGACTGGTGCACTTGACCTCCATGCACTTTCACTGACCAGCCTTGTGCCATACTCTTCCAGTTAGATGCAGGAAGTTGGAACTAAATCATGAGCGTAGTGGCCATCAACTTAGCCCTTATGGCTCATTAATTTTCTAATTGTGCTGGTCAATCTGTGAGGATTATTTCACTGAAACTTATTTTGCTCTTTAGTATTTAAAATATATTTTGAAAATAAAATGAAAACATAAATGATGAACAAAATGTATTAATAAAAATAAAAGGATTTGTTTGGATTCAGTCAGAAAGTCACAGTTAAGGACCTAGAAGGGCACATGTGGTTTGAAGGTCACAGTCGTCACATCCCTGATGCACGTGGAGTTGTTACAGCTGCCCTGCTCCTTACTCTGGAGATGATTTCCTCTCTGTTTTCTGTGGCCTTTTATTTGTGCACTTATTTCAACCCATCTTGAGTTGAATTTTTAAATTCTCAGGGAATAAATATTAATAGAGTGTCCTGAATCAAAGGTACACATTTTCTAATAAGTGGCATTAATTTGGCTCCTCGTTATGTGTGTTTTCTTTAATATCACAAAAGAGAATGCTATCCATGCATCTTCTGACAGACAAGAAAATGAGTTTTTCTCTGTATGAAAAGTTTGCTTTAAAGTTTTTTTTGTGATGCATAACAGCTTTAAAATAGGTTTGCTTTTCAGAATGAATTGCCGGCAGCTGCTTGTCAGGGTTTCTTTTCCTTCTTTCTTTCTTTTTTTTTTTTTATTTCCTGAGCATATTAATCCTATTTGAACATAAAAACACACACACACAACAGTGCCTATATTTATATCACTGATGGGCCCAATAAATAAAATTCTGCATTTGGTGGGGTAAGTTTCTGGGCACTAATCAGAGTAACAGAGATACTGCAGGAAGTAGATAAGCAGAAAGTTGAAAACATGTTTTTACTTCTTTCTTATACTGCTCTGGTATTTTGGGTTTCAGCCATTTCTGTACATTTGGGGGTGCAGGAGATGGTGAGACTTCACTTCATGATCAGGCAACACCCATGAAATGAATGTGGATTTGGTGTGTTTGTGTGTCGGCATTAGCTTTTTAGTCTTTTCCTCCATAGCCTGCTGTAGGCAAATATTAACCAAGGTAAACTCAGATTATTGCAGAGGACATTCCTTTATGTTCAAGGAAATTCAAGCTATTCAGGCATACACCTGCCACATAAGTAGAAAATTACCTAAGGTGCCATTTTCATTACAAAGCTGCAGTTTCTGGTGCCACCAGTATGGCTAAACACTGGATCATTTTATTAGAATTACTATTTCAGCAAGATAAGTCTTAAAAATTGCCTGAAATGTATAAAATTTAGTGTCCAAATACAGCAGGTGGAACTGTAAAATTTTTCAATAAAGAATTCAAGCAATACCATTTGCACACAATAAATGACATTGTTAGTATTCACTGGACCATCTATTTCATCATAAATGGTTAAATGTATATCTTGATGCGTTTTGGAGTTGTTTAAAACTGTAGATGTACACAATGCAAATATAACAAACTGTGGCATGTCAACAATCATTATGCCCCCATTATTTCTATTTGGGTATCCAAGAAAGAATTTCACTTAATCTAAGCTGTATTTTCTTGTAGGTATGTGATCTCAATGAGTATGGTTCAAAGGGACTATAGTTTAATTTCAGTTTTACCTCAGGAACTTGAGTTCAGCGTGAGGAAAGAATTAAGCCTCCTTTTGAAAAGACAGTTAGCAATTATCACAACTAGCAGTCCAGTGAAAGTAAATGAAACAAAACAGATTTTGCTAATATATATTTCATACATGAAAGTAGGGATATGTAGGACTTCTTGATTTTTGTTCATGTTGTAAAATGAACTAATTCCAGTAGTACAATCCTGGAGTTATTTTTTGTTCCAAGTATGTTATACTAAGCCACTCGTTTTATTAAAAATAATGAATTTAAGTCACAGAATATCTGCCTGGAATTTCTATTGTAAAAATAATTTAACAAGTATATCTCTAACTCTCCAGATAAAAATATATTGATAATTGAAGCTATAATGTCAAAGTTATCTTAGCATATTTTCCAAGAGAAATTGCATGAAATAGTACATGCAGTAAGTATTAAAATTCAAGTGGTAATGTGACTATGAATATTCAGTCTTCTCCAGCCATAAAATAAAGATTAGCATGGTGTTATAATGCTTGGATCAGGTTCTGATGAAGGTTCTGTGCTTTGTTGTAGCTCTCAGCGTTGGAGAGGCAGATCTTTGATTTCCTTGGTTTCCAATGGGCACCTATTCTTGGAAATTTTCTACATATAATTGTTGTCATATTGGGTTTGTTTGGAACCATTCAGTACAGACCTCGCTACATCATGGTGGTAAGTCTTATTTTTATCATATCTCTTTGTATACACCCTACAAAATTACTATAAGAATATGAATAAAATAATTTAAGTGTCCCTCTCTGATATGATGTGATGTTGCTGTTTTGGTCCACAAATACTCAATTTTATTAAAAGACAACAATGTGAATGTTTTCCAGTGAGAGCAAAGCAACACGCCCATGGTATGAGATGATATAGTGTGATTCACAGGGTAACTGAATTCAAACTTCACAAAGAAATTTAAAATAGGGTTTGGACAAATTAAGAGGTTTGGTTATGGTCTCACTGTTGTGCTAAGTTGCAATGTGCATTAACAATCAATATATTCATGTATTAATCATTCATTAACTTTCAAGGACATTTGTCACTAGTCATAAAAAGCCAACCTGTCTAATAATTGTTTAACCACTGAAAACAATAATATAATTCAGTTTTAATTTAGGACATTACAAATGGAGGTAGTGATGGATATTTAGTACACACTCCTAATGGATTTCATACTGTATGCTATTGTTATGATAAATATGAGGCATAAATCTATTCTCTGAGGTATGCCAAACATGGTAAGCTCACACTCCATTGTAGGACAATTTAATGAGGTATAGGCTGTGATGCACAATCTAATGGAAGTTATTCATAGTAATTATCTTTTCAAGAAAAAGTGAACAGTATTGTAGGCTACAATATAAGAAGGTCACTACAATGTAAGACAGTTGTGAGAGATAATAAGCTTATATAAGTAATTATAAATAGAAGTAACATATTCTAGGTACTTGGGAGGCTGAGGCAAGAGAATTGCTTAAGCCCAAGACCTTGAGGTTGCTATGAGCTGTGAGCCATGGCACTCTACCCAGGGTGACATAGTGAGACTGTCTCAAAAAAAGAAAAAACATATTCTAAAATTTTCATGGAGTCTGAATAAATATACAGTGTTCAGTGGAATTATGTCATTTTCTTGCAGTGCAGAAATCACAAACTTAAAAACACACCATCTTTCAATTTTGATTTAATCCATTTACATCTGTGGCAATGAATAAAGTCACAGATCTTTCCATAAATGCACCAATTCTCTATGTTGAGTCTCCCAGTGGCTTTTTGACACCATTTGTCATGTCACACAGGTGTAGGTGATGGGCTCACAGACAGACTCTGTCCTCAGTGGGCCGTGGAGAATATCTGATGCTTCTCACTTTGCTGCAGCAGCTGAACAGCTCTGCCTTACTTTTAAAGATAGGCTGTTTTAGGCCAATCTGTAATCTACGAGGGGGTTTGGTGGAGTTGAACTTGCAGCATAATGCTTTAATGTCATGCATGAGAGCAAACTATTATTGGATTCTACATATGTTCTAGTTTGTTATGTGAATATAGAGCATGTTGGCTCACTATGGACTTTTTATCTTACGATATTGAAGTTCGGCTGAGGCACAAAAGGCCGGATGTGTATGAAATCACAGTCGGCTTCTATAGGAGAAGCAGTAGGTATCCATTAGGGACATCACCTGGTCCTCTCGCTTCCTCTCCCTGAATATGAGCCCCGCGAGCTGTTTGCAGACTGCCCTGGCTGCAGCACATCCCTTCTCTCCCATAGACGGACTTTCCTGCTCACTTTCAACCTTTCTCTCTTTCTGTGTGTTCCTTGTGCTTTTCCTCAATCACTGGCTTAAAGCCCTCACTGGCTCATTGACAGAATAAGTTCTAAGAATATCTTTGCCTGATGCGCCTGACCAGGACCATGAGTCACCATCCCTCCTTTCTTCCTTCCTTTTCTTCCTTCCTCTCTCCATCCATTTCTTCCTTCTTATTTTCATTCTTTTTCTTCTCCCTCTTTCCCTTCCTCCCTTCTTTCTTTTCTACCTTCCCTCTTTCCTTCCTTTTTTCCTTGATTTATCCATTCAGAAGCTCTTAGTTGAGTTTTTTTGCAGTTTTTAGCTGGGGCTGGGTTTGAACCTGCCACCTGGTACATGGGGCTGGTGCCCTACTCCTTGAGCCACAGGCACCACCCTCCTAGTTGAGTTTCTACCATGATTTGGCATTGTGTTAAGCATGAACTACACTGGTGGGCAAATACAGACAAACTCTCTGCCTTCCTGGTTGCTTACCTTACCATCTACTGAGGGGAGATAGGCCTTTATCAAATAATTGTCCCCATAAAATGTGCAGTTGCAACTGTGGTAGGTGATACAAAGAAGCACATTGTGGCACAAGATGACTAATGGAGGACTTGACCCTAACAGGGCAACAGGGGAGGCACCTGCAGAAGTGGGGGGAGCAGAGATCTGCTGTGTGAGTGTGCAGGAAGGTCCTCCAGTGAAGAAAGAGGCACCACAGGGCACACAGTAGGGCCACAGCACCAGTTCCCATTCACTCACTGGCATTTTATGAGGACTTAATGTACTGTGCTAAGGTTGAACACATAGGAAAGAATTTAAATTTCAGAGTCCCTCCTCTCCAGAAGCTCATTCTTAAGGGGTAAGGAGGCTCAGGGCCCAGGGCTCTCTGCAGGTGGGGAAATGGCAGTGAAAGAGGAACAAGACTAGTGGTGGGCTAAGGGCTGGGGCGGACATGAGCCGGGTGCAGAGACCTGAAAGGGCCCTTCAGAGGCACGTAACTTCTGCTGCTCCTTGACTCCAGCCCCCAGCTCCAGTAACCTTGCCTGGTATTTGTGCCCTGCCTCCAGCAACTTTTTCTCCTCCCCTGCACTTTTCTTTATTTTTATTATATTATTAGTAGTATTATTATTATTTGAGACAGTCTCACTTTGTCGCCCTTGGTAGAGTGTCCTGGTGTCACAGTTCACAGTAACCTCAAATTCTTGGGCACAAGCAATTTTCTTGCCTCAGCTTCCTAAACAGCAGGAACTATAGGCACCTGCCACAATACCTGGCTATTTTTAGGGACGGGGTCTTGCTCTGGCTCAGGCTGGTCTTGAACTCCTGAGCTCAGGCAATGCACCCCCCTCGGCCTCCCCAAAATGTTAGGATTTCAGGAGTGAGCCACCTTACCCAGCCTCCTATGCACTTTAAAGGCTAATCACTCCATCTTCCCTTGCCTCTGTTTCTTGAGCCTGTTTCATAATTTCTTTACATTGATGTCATCCATACTAAGTAAAGAGCTCTTTGTGACCATAAATTGTAACTGGTGCTCAATACGTATTTACTTATTGTTCTTTCCATCTAAGGCAGTGGTTCTCAACCTTCCTAATGCCGCAGCCCTTTAATACAGTTCCTTGAGAACCACTGATCTAGGGCCTTACCAATTCAATGCGCACCCATGATAAAGCTGTTGTCACATCTCCGTCTGGTATTTTTCCCTCTGCTTCCCTCACCCTCTCTTCTGCCCTCTGTGTGTAGTGAAAGGTAGTTTTTAGGTTTTTAGTTCTTTCAGATTCTTTTTTTTTTTTTTTTTTTGAGACACTCTCACTCTATTGCCCTAGGCTAGAATGTCATGGTGTCATAGCAATCGCAAACTCCTGGGCTCAAGTGATCCTCTTGCCTTTGCCTCCCTGAGTAGCTGAGACTATGGGCATGTGCCACCATCAAGACCTTGAACCAAAAAAAAAAAAAAACATTCACAGCACAAATAATCCATGCTTTTGCTTTTCTCAGTTGCCTCTTTTTGTGGATTATGCCAAACAAATCACTACCATTTTATTTGCTATCTTATGCAAGATCCTCTCCCAGGAAAGATAGGAAAAGAAAACAATGAGATGGCAGGAAATCCCCCCACACCAAACATGTTACTTGGGTTCATCTTTGAGAATATCTTACAAGGTCTGCGTTAATGTCCTTAATTTCACAGACAAGGAAAGCAGTTAGAAAAGTTGAGTGACCTGCCCAAGGAACATACTGTAAGCATTAGAGCTGACGGTGTGTTGGCCTCACTCCTGTTACTGTCAGGTTCAAGAAGCTGCTTGTTTAAGATCTGTGCTTTTTTCCACCATCATACTCCAGAGGAGATGTTACCATTGTCAATATAAGTTTTCATATTGGAAATGGTCTTGGCCCGCCTCTCAGCCAATCATAGAATATTGTTATCTTTGAGAGATTCCAGATTTCCTCTTATTTTAACATAGGTATAAATTGTCTATTTGAGAAAAATGCCTGCATATCATTAATCCATGAGTCTAGAAAATCTGTTTCCTGAAAGTTTCTGGACCCAAGGGTAAAATCATTCCAAGATGTGAGGCAAAAGGAAGGCAGAGATCCAATTGATGCAAGTAAAGTGGCTTTTATTCCACCTGGAGTACAGGTGGGGTGAGATTCCTGACTAGGGAGAAAGCCACACATGGGCTACTGCGGACAGGGATTTAAAGGGTTAGGGCACAGGATTGGTCTGTCCATAGCTTTACCTGGGCAGGTAGGTGGGACAAGATTAGGGAGGTCTGGATTTGTCCCTTCACTATTTCCTTGGAGGGACATGCTTCCTAGGAAAGGGGTTCTTCCTAGGTCGGTAACTTGACTCTGTCATTCCCAAAGAGTGCTTTTAATGGGACTATCATCTTGTTATATGGTAAGGTGGTTATTTTATTATTATTATTTTTTTTTTTTTGTCACACAAAAGGCATTTATCCTGAAGTTGTTTTCATGAATATATTCTAAAGCTATAACTGGTGGTCTGGAATTAATTCTGGTATAAAAAACTGAAAATAAACAGTGGCATTGTCACATGTATCAAGGTGTGTCTCAAGAAGCACCAACTTTGAGACAGCCGGGAAAGTCACTCTGGAGCAGGAATTCAGACCGACTTTGCCCTGACCTGGGAAAGAGCTTCTTGATTGCAAGAGATTTTCTCTCAAAATCACATCTGCTATTTTTTTAGTCATGGCATCCTTTATTGGCTGAAATAGTCTCCAACATAGGCTAATTAAATTTAATTCATTTCAAACCAACAAACATTTTGGAGCACCAGGTATGTGCTAAGTGCTTACCCAGAGATTAATAAAATACATCTATGCACCACAACAGTTTAACACAGCTCACAATCTACTTTCGCAAAACACAGATGATAAGTCACTACTGTTTCTGACAACAAACAGGGTTCATCACTGTTGAATTTAAAGGATTAATTACTTTATGAAAATAGCTCATGTGAAGGACCACGAGGAGCAAGTTCTCCAATGTCTATAGGCAAACTTACAGAATCCTCAGAGTGTAAATCAAAGGGTACAAAATCACTGCTGTATCTCTCTCCCCGTACCTTCGGCACTCCCCGTGCACCTACCTCATGTCAGCTGTAGGGATCCCAGCAAAAGCTGTGCTTTTTCCCTGGCTGGTTCACTGAAAGATCAACTCACAATTACAAGTACAGTAGATTAATAAGAGAAGGGTTTATTTCCAAACAGCATGAGCATGGGGGGAACCACAAGAATGATTACCCAAAGTCTCAGTGATGGTCAGAGACCTTTACAGATGCCTTCTGGAAGTGAGTGGGGAGAGTGTGGAAAGTATAGGTACAGCTAGTGGTTGCTGGGCGTGGGGGGGAGGGTATGGGAGGAAACAGATTGATTTGTAAATTAACCTGAGAAACAGGTATTGTGCTTCAGTGACCTTGGGGCCAGGTCTATTAGCATGTAAAGGAATGTGAGCAGCCCCTTTTGTTTCCCAATCTGGTTGCCCAGGTTTTATGTAGATAGGGAAAGGCCTCCTTCAACACTTACTGATCATGAATGGCCTTTAATTAGAGATATTCTTTATACCAAGGAGTCATATTTTGGGGCAAAATTTCCTCAGCTCCTTCACAGGCATGCTGAATGATTTGGATTTTCTAAATACCAAGCTGTTCTTGCCAGCTCTTTCCCAGGTCAGGGCAAAGAACACACCTTCAAGACAGCACCTTCTCCTGGAATTCCCTAATCTTCTTATCCTCTCAGTGAGGTCTTAATAATCCTAAATTGTCTCTGTTTCTTAAAATGTCAAAAGATTTAGGAGATACAAATGCAGTTTTGTTGCATGTATACATTGTTTAGTGGTGAAGTCTGGGCTTTTACTGTACTCATCACCCAATAGTGTACATTGTACATAAAAGGTAATTTTTCAGCCCTAGTCTCCCTCCCAACCTCTCCCTTTTTGAGTCTCCAATGTCCATTATGTCACTTTGTGTGGCCATCTGTAGCTATAGGTTAGCTCTCACAAGTGAGAACAGATGGTATATCTTTTTCCTAAGTTACTTCACGTAGGATAATGGCCTCCATTTCCATTCTTGTTGCCGCAAAAGTAAATGGTCACCTTTTAAAAACCTTACCTGGAGGATTTCCAAGATGGCTGACAAGAGATATGGGCTGTCAAATCATATCAGAAAGAAGGAAAAGTTTTTGATGAACAAACAAAAAACATAAATTGGGTGTGATTCTGAGGAGAAAGTGCCAGAACCTCCCAGAGATTCCATGGAAAGAAGTTGCAGAGCAGAACAAGGAACAAGGTATCCCCAGAGATCAACCCACATGAGGCTGGGAACATGTGGGGTGGGGGGCTTCTGTCTCCCTCTTTCTCATACCTCTGAAAGTCAGTAGGTTTCTGAAATGCTGGAACCTGTGACCAGCTCTAGCCCCTCAGAAAAAGCACTCCAGAGAACCTGGTGGTGCATGAGACCCTGGAGGGTCTGCCTTCATGAGCAGAAGGGCTGCTGCCACTAGTGAACTGACAGCTTATGGGAGCAAAGGACCAGGCTGCAGCCCCCTCAGGGTTGCTTCTAATCACCACAGACACAGGCTGAGAAAGTAGGCACCACATTGAGTTCCCACCCACTCTTCACCTTTGCTCTCCCCAAGGAGGTTCTGCCCATATGTTTTTGTCTCACTTATTGCCACACAAATACATGTATTTCCCAACTCCAGCCAAGATTGTGGGGGAAATAGGAGCTGGTGAGTGCCTGGGGGTCTGTGGGATCCCAGAACTTGGACATCCGGGTGGACTGCCTCCCAGAAGGGGACAGAGATGACCAGAGTTCTAGCTTCCCTGCATGCATATGCTTTTCCTCCTCTCCCTACTGCTTCTGAAAGGCACAGTTGAGCTAGGGCATTCATGAGCTGCTCTTTCCCCACCTAGGAGGCTTCCACAGAGAGTGGGATTTACACCTTTCATCTTAAGGACCTGCAGGAGACCAAGGGGAGCTTGGTCTGTGAGCCCCCTGACCTCTGGCCCTCCCAGATGCTGCTCGCCAGCTGCTCCAGCACAGCAGGGCAGATCCCAAAGCAGGGAGACACCAAACCCATTACCACACTCCATGAGTAACTCGGGGTAAACACGCTTCTCTCTGGCATGATCAGGGATTGAACTTGGGGGACAGGGAAGGCCCACAGGCCAAATCCTGTGCCCTCAGGACTAGATCATGTTGCTCAAGGGCAAGGAGGGGGAGATGTCTACACTAATCTCGGGAGGCAAGGGACAACTCACTCTCTCTGAAAAGAGAATGCAGTGTGGGTCCTGGCTGCAGCACACTCACAGAGCACCCTTGCCCCTACAGGGAAGCCGTGCTCTTAGCCTAGACAGGATCCTGGACAGGGAAGCTCCCAGCCTGAAGCACCATCATGGGGCAGCTCAGCTGAACTCCTGTCTTCTATCAGATGCTGGAGGGAAGCTGTAGGGCAGAGTAGGGTGAGAAGAGCAAACCCCACTCCTGACAGCCAGGCTGTGAATCTCAGATGGCCCTTGACCCCCAAGCAGATTTTCTGGCTGGGTGGGGCCACTTCAGCCCCTCCCTGGTGGCTTTCCCCAGCAGCCTTGGAGCTGACTTTTGTCCCCTACCAAGATAGCTACTTTACCAGCTTTTGTTGATGCTGAGGGCAGGCTCACCCAACTCTGCCCCCAATTTCACACCCACCATGGCTGTGGGAGAGAATAAGGACTCCCCAAGGAGCTCCAGGGTCTCAGGCACCACCAGGGCATTCAAGTGCATTTTCTGAGGGGCTAGAGCTGGTCACATGTTCCAAAACAAACAACACTGCAGGCACTTTCTGGCAAGAGCCACCTATGGCCCAGAGAACAACTTATACAGCCCTTTACCCCATATACTGACTCAATTATGCTGGGTGTGATTGATTCTTACCCACAAGCACCATCTACTCTCAGAGATTAAACTGGGCATCCATCGTAATTCACGCTGTTAATGAAGACTATAGGGCTGGAGAAAGAGAAAGGATTTCAAATACCTCCATCTTCCCTCAGGCACAAGAAACAAGGAGTTTCCTCAAACAAGTAAATCATCACTGCTACAACTTACAAACAACTGGCAATGGAGAAAACCCCCACACTAAAGATGCCTGTAACTGAGACATCCACCCGGAAACTGGACCCCATCCAAGAACAAAACAACTCATTAAAAAAGACATGGACAGAAGATTTTGCAAAAGAAAATAGACTAATGGCCAAAATAAACAAATTAAAAAAAATACTCAATGTCACCAATCATCAGGGAAATGCAAATTAAAACCACAATGAGATATCACCTTACCCCTGTTAGAATTTTTTATTAAAATGTCCATAGCTCAGCACCTGTAGCTCAAGCAACTAAGGCACCAGCCATATACACCAGAGCTGGCGGGTTTGAATCCAGCCCGGGGCCTGCCAAACAACAATGACAACTACAACCAAAAAATGGCCAGGCGTTGTGGTGGGCGCCTGTGGTCCCAGCTACTCAGGAGGCTGAGGCAAGAGAATCGTTTAAGCCCAGGAGTTGCAGGTTGCTGTGAGCTGTTATGCCACAGCAACCTACCCAGAGTGACAGCTTGAGGCTTTGTCTCCAAAAAAAATTAATTAATTAATTAATTAAAATGTCCAAAAGCAATGGATGCTGGCATGGATGCAGAGGAGAAGGAACTGTTGGCAGGACTGCAATTAGTACAATCTCTATGGAAAATGGTATGGATATTTCTCAGAGCCAGCCTACCATTCAATCCAGCCATCCCACTGCCAGGTAGGCACCCATAGGAAAAGAATTAATTTTATCAGAAAGACCTGCACTCAAATGTTTATTGCAACACAACTCACAACTGCAAATATGTGGCATCAACTCAAGTGTTCATCAATTCATGGGTGGATTAACATGGTATATGTACACCATGGAGTACTACTCAGCTATAAAAAAGGATGAAGTAGGGCCTTTTGTAGCAGTTTGGACAGAACTGGAGACCAAGGTCTTAAATGCAGTACCTCAAGAATGGAAAAACAAACACCACATATACTCTGTAATAAATCGTAAGTAACTGATGGGCACACAAGTGCACGGAAGAAAATAAAAGTCATTGGAAATCAAGCAGGAGGAAGGAAGAACAGGGGAGGATCAAAAAGGCAGGTACAGTGAACCCTGCTCTCATGATGTGCATGCTTACAGATGTGACACAAGCATTACAAAAGCTGTCCATGCAACAAAAACATTTGTATATTTTGAATAAAAAAAATTGTTTTTAAAAGCCTTACCTGATTACCCTTTGCAGCAGAAACGCCTCTTCCTCTCCACTGCCATAGGTCCTGGAAATTTCTACCCAACCACCCTTCCCAGTTGTCTTTATTGCTTCCCTGCCTGTTGCACCCCATTGAACAAACAGTGTATTCCTGCAGGAGGGAATGTGCTGTATTCCAGGTGTACCCCTGTATGTACAGACCACTGGAGAATACCTGATTGAAAAAATTCATAATTGAATTAAAGATTACTACATGAAATGATTTTACAGGATGGAATGGATGGTGATTTCTTAGAACATGTCAACAATAGTTGAGGAAGAGGCCTTAGTGCCTCACTTAGCTGTCTGAACTTAGTTGAGGAATAACATGACAAAACAAAACAGTATATGCTGTGCTGTCTGCACCTGCCGTTAGCGGACGTGCTCCTCAAGACTTACTGACTTACTTCTCTCTAAGAAATATAATGTGGCTCCTGCCAGTGGAATTGAAGAGGGCTCTTGGCACAGATTATTAGAAGAATTCATCCAAATCACAGAATTAGAAAGCAATAGTTCCCTTTCAGATGCCATCACACTGATAAGGTGCAACTTACCATCTCTGTATCTATTTTTGGAATACGAAAGTTGCTTTGCCTATAATATTCCTTCACTGATTAAAATTATTTTAGCTAAGGTACAAGGTAGAACACACACATAAGGAAATGTCAGGTTCAGTCTTGGGAGTTGAATGTACCTTTTATGCTTCTTTGGCTATGGAAATTATGAAGCTTTGAAATCATCTTCACAATTATGAAGTATTATTGCAGAATCATTTCTTTTCTATCCATTCACTCCTAGGTTAAATATTTTAAAATATTTAAAATTTTACTTACAATTTCCAAAATAAGATTCTTCCCTGGGACTATTTGAAATTTAAATTTAAAATTTTTTAAATTTTTAAATTTTACTTACAATTTCCAAAGTAAGATTATTTCCTAGGACTATTTTAATCTTTATTATTTCATGAGTGATTTTTTAATTAAGCAGATTTAAGCTAATTTAAATGCAGGTAAATGAACAAATTTATTTAACATTTCAAAAAATGAAATCAACTTTGAAATTACAATTAACTTAAACCTGCCTTTAAAAATAAAAAAAATGCTAAATAAACTAGTCTATAGTCTAGTTATTTGGACTTTTATGAAAATCCTCATGTACAAAGAAAAACAACTTGTTTTAATTTGAATTGTTAGATAGGAAAATTTCCCTACTATAGCATCATAAATCTCATCTCTGGGCTACTGATCAGCATGAAGTTAAGACTGTGAGGTTTTGATTCATTTGGTAGGAGATTTAAATCCTTCTTTAGCAATTATTGGCTGTGAAGACTTTGGAGTATTATATTTGCTATCTTTCTGCCATAGTTATCTCATTTTGAAAAAGCTGAGCCATAGATCATTTTTAAGAATTAATTAATACATGTGACTTGCTTACCATGGCTTAACAAAAGGTAAGCCCTTGGCAAATGATTGAAATCACAGTGTCTTTTTGTCCCCCTTCATTCTGGCTTTTTGGGTTTTGGTTTGGTTTTTTTCAACTTGTTTTTTGGGGGAAGAGGGGGTTACATTAAAATTTACTGTGTGTAGAATATAAATGTCTTAACACAATAACTAAGAAAATGCTGTGAAGGCTATGTTAACCAGTGTGATGAAAACATTTCAAATGGTAGCTAAAAACAGCACATTGTACCCCATGATTGCATTAATGTACACAGCTATGATTTAATAATAATAAAAAAAAAAGATATTGAACTTGAAAAAAAAAAAGGTAGGGATCATGGGTTGCTCTTAAAATTCCTCTGGACATGAACACTAAACTTTGGAAAAAGTTACAGCGATGGATGAGCAGGAAATGTAGCCTCTATTTTTATTATAAGCCTAGCATATTGTGCATAATACTATAACAGATTGATTATTCGAATGTGAAGAATGGATAAATGAAAGAATGGCCTTTTTTCTAGTTGGAAAATAGGCAAACTCAGAAAGTAAACATAATGCATATTGTAGACTGATTGCTCAATGGGGAAGAAACAGACTGGAAGACTTCCAAAGTTCATTTCAATTAAAAAGTGCTGAAATAGCCTCATAAAACTAGGAAATATTTAGGAAGCCACAACGAATGTACAGACATTCTTTTTTCATCATTACAGGTCTTGTCTACGTGAATTAGGTTATAAAGTGTCTACACTGAACACAAGCAAAGTAGGAGACAGATTCTGCACAGTGATTTTGTTAACTTACACTGAGACATTAAGTCTTCTTTACTGCAAATATATCTAATCTATCTGGATGTGTGAGCACATAGACTCTATGTGCTGTATAATAACTGAAGGGTATTTGCTAGGATAATATGGAGAGTCTTGTCTCCTTTTAAAATTTTGCTTCAATTGAATTATAATTAAAATAATCCACTTCACAAAGAAACCAGGGAGGATAGCCAGTCTCTTAGGCCGTAGCTGTCCTAATCCTTCCTAGTTAAGTTTGTATACATGTGTTTGCATCATTAGATGTCTATTTTCCTGTATGTATATGATCTGACTTCTGCTTAAGTACATATTAATGTATATAGTTTGCATCTCATAAAAAGCCAAAATTCAATAATACAAATATTCTTTGTTCTCAACAAATACAAATCCATTAGAAGAAACTTCTTATTCAAAGATCCTAGAAGAAACTCTGCAGTGTTACTAAAACAAACTAGCAAATGCCTCATGTTGTTCATATCATGAATGTCACATGAATTACAAAATATAAAAGACAGTGTCCTTTGTGAGTTATAGGATACATATCAATAAAATAATTTTTGTTCCACTGGTGAATTGATACATTGATCATTTGACAAACTGCTAAATTGGTGAAGGGTTAATTTGCAATTGATCTATAGTCCTTTTTCTAAGATCTTTAAAAATAAAGCCTATAATGTAATGCTTAAGCATCCCAGCTCTAAAGTCAAAATGTCAGATTTCAAATCCTAACTCTGACACTAAATATGTGATTAAGTGGTTACCTCTCTACCTCAGTTCTGGGGTGGTGACTAAATGACATGATCTATGTACAGCACTTACCACAGCCCCAGAAACACAGAAAACACCAAAGTAATAATCCCTGTTGCCATTGAAAACGCAGGAAGTAATAGTTGGAATTTACTTCACCCCAGTGATTTTATCTTTGAAACTTTAGAACTAACATCAGTATACTGTTACCAGGTTGTGAGAGACCCTGAAAACGCCTCAATCACACAATTTGGGCTATGATTCTTAAACTGATTTGTTTTATTATGCATTTTTATTACTGTGAATTGATTGACAGAAAGAATATTTGTGGATTTAGCATTGAGTTCTAATCGTTAAGCCCTATCATATTGTTTTGTAATAATTTAGTTCATTTTCTTATCTTAGTTTTTCCTTAATCTTTGTCACTGTCTTTTTTCTCACAACTTGGGTCAACATTGCTCTCTCACCTTCCATTATACTTTTAATTAAATTTATTTAGAATGGAAAATATCAGAAAATATCAGACACTAGATGCCATCTTATTAGCAAGAGCTTCAGATTTGTGGTAGTTATTGTGACTTGCTAAAGGCTGGCTCTGTGCCTGTAGCTCAACAGTTGGGGTGCTGGCCACATACTCGGAGGCTGGCAGGTTCGAACCTGGCCTGGGCCTGCTAAAAACAACAATGACAACTACAACAAATAAATAACTGGGCATTGTGACAGGTGCCTGTAGTCCCAGCTATTTGGGAAGCTGAGGCAAGAGAATCACTTAAGCCCAAGAGTTTGAGCTTGCTGTGAGCTGTGATGCCATAGCACTCCACGGAGGGTGACATAGTGAGATTCTGTCTCAAAGAAAGGGATGAAGGCTAACTATTGTCAATATGCATGGGAACATTTTATCATTCACAAAAGTGTGTTTTAGGATATTTAGCATATTTTTAAAAACTAAGTCCACAGAAAAAACAAAAACAAAACCTCTCTCAAAAACAGTGATGCTCAAAAAAAAAAAAAAAGTGATGCTCAATGGGACATCCAATGTTACCAATAACAGGACTGCACAACTAGATGAGTTTATTGTGAAGCCCTTAAAATTCATACAGGACAGAATGACTCAAAATGTAAATGGAATTTTATAAATAATTACAAGCTTCTGATAACATTTCTAATGGTAACATGGCTGTTTTGTCCAGTTTTAAATTCATAATTCTATTATAGGACACAGCATAGAATAAGCTAAGGAAAGGATGTCAATATTTTGATTTAAAAACAGCAACAATTGGAATCCCTGATAGAAAGCAATAATTTAATTAGTGTGCCTATTTAAGAAGTTAAGAATTCATAGATTTTGGTGATTGATAAAGTGAATGAGGAAACCATTGCATTTGATGTGCTCCTTGTTTGCTATGGTGAGAACTGCCTTCCATCTTCCCACTGTTTTATATGTCAGTTGTGTGTGACTCCATTTCTTTGTCTGCACAAGAAAGTGACAGAGGGGGATAAGCCCAGACTTGCTCTGCACGATGAGTCTCAATGTAGGATAACATTAATTAATATTGACTAATGTTCAAGGGGAAGATATTCTCTAATATATGAAACCAATAATCTCTAAAGCCCGTAGGTTTAGACTATATTGGAGGTGATTGGAGGGTATTATGGAAATCTATCGTTCATTTGCTTATTCTTAATCCTGTTTTTTAATTCTGTGTTTTTAAAAACTAAGTTATGTAATTGTAATGTTATTACACAATTATATTTATCTCTTAATAAAATAGTCCAGATGATGAAAATTTATTAATTCTACTCCACACATTTATTTCCAAACATGCTGTTCATTTAGGAATATGAAAATGCTGGACTTGATTAACATTTCTAAGCATTAGACAGTTTTCTATTATAACTTAAAAATGATAGGTGGTTTGCTCACAGAAAATTTGCATAATTGTGTTCCCTGGAACAGATAATACTCAGAAAACAGAAATCCAAATAGCACTTGGATTAAACTTGTAACTACAAGCCAGCAAAGCACTTTAAAAGTAAATTTCGCTTTATTGGTGTCTACTGAAAGCAGTAGAAACTATTGGATTTTTAATTTCCAGAGCTCTCATGGGAGAACTCATTTCTGGGCGTGCCCTGTCTCTTTCCAGAAGACGGGCAGGCTTACTGACATTTTATATTTATCTACTTAGTGTATATACTTCGCATCTTCTCACTGTCCTCTTTCTCCCCTCCCCCTTCTGTCTAGTATACAGTATGGACTGTCCTCTGGGTCACCTGGAATGTGTTCATCATCTGCTTTTATTTGGAAGTAGGTGGGCTCTCTAAGGTGAGTCGATCACGCTTTTAAAGTGCACTTTGAACAGAGTATGTTTGTAAATAACTGGGACTATACACTATTGTTACATATGTAAGTACAGTAATGCAATATCAGTCAAATGGAGTTCAGGTGCCTTTCAGGAAAGAATGATCTCAGGGTGTATTAATACAATGGAACTTCAAAATCATTATCGCCTTGTGGTTCTTCTTGTTATGCTGAAGTGGGACTTGGTTTCCACTGTTTCCTCATGTCCATTTTAAAAAGATATAATGTTACAGAGACCCAAATGTTAAATGAAAAATGGTTTTGAACATGCTTGTATTTAAAGTAGGAAAAGAAAATAGTCTAACATATAAGGTAACAAACCTGAATGGCAAGTTGTTATCTTTGCTGGAATATTAATTGCATAAAAAAGAAGTTTGACAAAGAATGAAAATAGGTAGGTGGAACACACATTTACTAACAAACAAATGCATCAGTGTAGTGATTGTTGTTTTCAGATCCCAGTCACACAGAAACAGTTGTCTTAATGCAGTGTCATTTCTTTGTCTAGAACTGTCAGCAGAGCACGTCATGTCATTGTTTAAGCTTCCTGCATAAAGTCTGCCACCCAAATTTATGAGGAACATGAGTTAAAAGTCGAGAGGTGTTTCTTAAAGAGTCTTCTTATAAACTAGCACAGTTTTTGCTGCAGTGAAGAAATTCAACTGTATAATTACAAGAAGTATAAGAAGTCCATCATTATTTTTATAGACTTTTCATTATCAAGAATAATTTGTGCTAACTTATTTCATTGTTTTATGACAATCTCTAATTTTCTAAGTAATGTATTTGTGGTTAAAATCTTAGAAAATCTGTCTTGACCAGCATGGACACTTTCAGAATTATTTGGTTCTATGATAACAAAGTGTATTTGATTTGGCCAAGCTGCAAAAATCCCTGAAGGAGTTTTACCAGAAGCTTCAGAACTGATTACTCTTTTTTTTCTATACAATAACAACTATAATTAAACTTGGCATCACTTTCTTACATTGGCAAATGTATTTGGGAACCAGAAATGACATTCCCAATATTGAGTTGCATATGTTTGTACCAACATCTATCTTAAATAATTGTGCTATTGATCAAATTTTACCAGTAATTTCTAAGATTAAAAAAAGTACTTAAATCAACATCCAGTTATTTTCTGTAAAGGAAGATAATGAAAATGAGTGATTGTAAAGTGAAAATCTTATGAATAAAAATAACCATGAATAAGTTAGGCACAATATATTTTCAGCCTACAGCATTTTGTGTATTGTGATTTCAATGGTGTTTTTCAATAGTACCTTTTATTTCACTAGGTGGAAATTTATATGCAGAGAGTTTTAAAAGTTATAAAACTTTCAAATCAATACTGATTTGGAATAAATTAGATCAGGGATAACTTTTCTTATGGAAGGGGCATCACAGTGTATTGATACAAGATTGAATTTTGAATCGTCTTTAGTTCTAATCTTATCTTTAGCATTTATTAACTGTGGGTCCTTAGACAAACCATTTGACCACACTGAGTCACTGTGAAATACAATAACAGAACCAGCTTTGCCAATGATGATAGTGGTCGATGTTTATTGGCTGCTTTGCACTGTTTATGCTCATGATACATGGTAACTCAGGTAACCTTCAAAACAACTCTATGAAGTGATCAAAAATACATAAATACCAGCTGTCACCTGTTCCATACAAGTCTGATTTCCTATACCACTCAAGGTCATCCTTGTGAAATGCATTTTGTAACTCCTTTTCTCACATCAATGTGCATAACAAGGATTTTTTTCCCTCATTTCTTTGGGCGCAATGTTAAAAGAATGGATGTAGCAGTCCTGGTTACTCCTTTCATTATCCATCCAAATGACATTAAGCAGTCAATCGAGTAATCCAGGCCATTAAAAAGATAGATAGCTTCAAAAGCAGCATCCTAAAGATTTTCTGTTGGTCTCTCTATTTACTGCCTTAAAGACTGGTAACATCTCTCTGATTGGCCACAGTTTAGCCTTAATTCCAGTTTGTAGAAAATCTATTCTGCAAAATGTAGCAGAGGTAAGGACCCTTGTCAAACACAAATACCTCTTCCACCTGCCAAATAGAACTCTACTGTGTAAGAAATCCTTGTGCAAGTGTGAAGGTTTGTATACTAACTTTATAAGAGCTCTTCTCTCTCCTAATTCACGAAGGCATTTCTTAGATGTACTCATTCAGATAGATTAACAGAAGCCTTCCTATACCTTGATTTTTGCCCAGAATTTATATTCTGAAATAATTTTTCTCTGAAACCTAGGGTCAGAATAATTTCTACAACATCTCTATGAATTCAGGTGTCATTCCAATGATGGATGTGGCCTATGAATGGTCAGTTTGTACTCCACAGAGCCCTTCTGCTAACGGGATGCACCCATGAAGTGAAAGCAGCCCTGGCTCACCTGAAATTAGTGAACAGTCCCACAGGCACGAGGGCTATGGGTGCTGGTATATTCCTGTGTTTTAAAAGGTCATTTTAATTTCTTGTAAGATAAATATTGATGGATGTAATTTACATAAGGCAAAGCTGTTTGGGATTCTCATTAACTTTTAAGACAATGATAAAGGCACTAAGGCCAGAAAGTTTGAGAATCACTGCCACAAAATAACCAGTAAAATAAAATAAATAAATAAATGAAAATAATACGAACAACAAAAGCAAACAGTAAGAAATCAAAGCAGATGATACACATGAAAAACAAATAGTAATATGGTGGATTAGAATCCAACCATACCAGGCTAAGCACAGTGACTCACTTCTGCAATCCTAGCACTCTGGAAGGCTGAGGCAGGCAGATCTCCTGAACTCAGGGGTTCAAGACCAGCCAGAGAAAGCAAGACCCCATCTCTATTAAAAATAGAAAAAAAACTAACCAGGTATTATGGCAGGCATCTATAGGTCCACCTACTTGGGAGGCTGATGTAAGAGGATTAGTTGAGCCCAAAAATTTGAGGTTGTTGTGAGCTGTGACATCATGGCACTGTACCTGGGGTACCAGAATAAGACTCTATCAAAAAAAAAAAAAAAAGAAAAGAAAGAAAGAAAGAAAGATTCCAACCATATTAATAATTATAAAGTGTAAATAGACTAAACACTTCAATTAAAGAGACTTTTAAAAAGACAGTAGTTAATGCTACTTATGTGAAATACACTTTAAATATAAATACAAATGCAAATTGAAGTTAAAAAGATGAACAATATATGCTGTGTTCATCACAATCAAAAGACAGCCTTTTGTGGTCATATTCATAAAAATAAGTAAGCTTCATGGTAAATATTATGAAGAGAGATAAAGAAAAGTGTTTTATAATGATATAATATTTTATTATCAAGTAGACATAATAATTCTAAATTATACCAAATTATATGATTTTAGAGCACACGAAGGAAAAATTGACAAAACTAAAAGAAGAAATTGACAAATCCAAAAACATAAGTGGAGAATTTAACTAAAGGAAGAAATAGTCAAATCCACAAACATAGGTGGAGAGTTTAACACTCCTTTCTTGGTTATTGATAGAAAAATTAGACAAAATTCAGTGGAAATAAAATATTTGAACAAAACTATTGAACAACTTATATAAGAAATTACACTTAAAAATACAAAATATATTTTGCACTCCAATGCATGTGGAACAATGACCAAGATTGTATTCTGGGCCATAAAAAAGTTCCAATAAATGCCTAATGACTGAAATAATACAAAGAATATTCTCCAGCCACAAACTCCACAGCAATTTCAAATTTGTAGTAAGCTATCTAGAAAAGTCAAAAGTATTTGTAATTTAAAAGGCACATGTTTTAAGTAATTCACAAATCAAAAAAATTTAAGGAATTTTTAAAAATATTTTGAAGTACATAATAAACACAGAAAATTCATATTTTTGAATGAATTTAAAGCAGTATTTAGAGAAAAAATATAGCTTTACATTGATATTAGGAAAAAGGAAAAGTTAAAAATCAATGACATAAGCTTCCATCTGAAGAAATACAAAGAACAATTTACCTGAGATACCATAGTTCTTCTTTGAAAAGATTAATAAACTGATAAGCATATAGTAAGATTGATCAAGAATGAAAAAAGATGCAATAGAAATAATCACTATCAGTAAAGAAGAGACATAATTATAGATTCCACAGAAATTAAAAGACTAATAGAAAAGCAAGAAGTTCAAGACAGCTGACTAGACTAGAAGCATTTCATTTCTACCTTTTCCACTTAGAAGTAACAGCAATACATAGACAGTCATACTTCAAGTACATTACACGAAAGGGAACACTAGAATTCAGTGGAGAAGTGACAGGGAAGGGACACCAAACCAAGGGAAAAATAAACATTTTCTATGGCTGAAAAGGACTGGGAGTCAAGAAAGACTTGCCACTGTAGAGAGAGAAAGAGTGAAGGAGAGACTTCTAGTGACCCTGATGTGAAATCACACACTTCTTGCTTCAGGACAATCCTCTTGACCTGCCCAGTCCCTAAATCTAACATAGGAAGCTGGGAATATATGAATGGAACTCCTCTGGTGCCCACACTGGGCCTTTCTGAGACAGCAGTAGCTACAGCAGCAGCTATGGCAAGGTGCCATTTTCAAACCTAGCCTCTAACAAATTATTTGCTGTCCTGAGGCATTATGGAAACTCTGCCTGTCACTGCTGAGACTCAGGAGTGATCTAGCAATGATTCTGCAGCCAAGATTAAAAAGTGAGCAAGACGCGAGCATATGTAGCTGGTGTGGGAAGTGAGCCCTGCCAGGATCTAAGATGGGGACATGAGCAGGGCACATATTCTTACTGATCACAAGTTAGGTGGGGGATACTGTAGCCAGGGTGGGGGAAAGCCCTTCCCTGACTGGAGCTTGAAGGGGCCAATACCATCCACTGGCCTAGGGAGTGGCCACTGAGTATCACCTCACTCTCTCCAGAGGCAGTGTCTCGGTGCAGCTGCTACTACCTCTCTCTCAAGCCCTCTACCAAGGGCCTGAGGATCACCCCACACCACACACCATGGCTGGTCTTTGTTCTTATCATTGGGAAGGCTGAGCACAAGCCTGCCTAGCATGACTGGCTTCACCCCATCCCATCAAGACAGAGGACATAGTCCTGGGTCCTGGGTATTGCCGAACATAATCCACCACTTTGGGTACCTGAGAACATATTCTTAGAGACTTGAAATTGAGCTTAAATTTCCCAGTCCCTAATATCACAGCTGGCACTTACCTGCCAACAGCACTTATGGGCCTGGCAACTGGCATGTCCAGCCCATTGCAGCCAGGACCAACATCAACACATAGTGCTCAGGACCCAGAGATTCATCTTATCATGATATTGCCATTGCCCACACCACACCAGCTGCCCAGTGACCTGAGAACATGCCCATCCACCCAGTCCACCACTGCCACTACCAGCATCCATGCAAGCTACTTGGATGCTGAAGTATCAGCCCACTAATAACTGCCAACACAGATGCCAGTGTATACTGCCCTGGGACACAAAAATAGGCATGCTCATCCCAACACTGCCACCACTGGGGCCTGAAGACTGGTCTATCTGCCATTCCAATCTCTAGCACAACTTTATGACAGTCTGCACTAATAAACCATAGTTACTACTAAAGCTACTTATAGCCAAATAAATTACATAGAGACAACACTGCTGCATGCACCCAGAATTAGAACCAAAATACTAACCTTACCAACATTATAGATGTATCTTCAGAAAAAGTTCTTTTCTACAAAAGTAAATTTAAAGATAGGGAGAAGCAGCTGTTACACTAGATTCACAGATAACAATGTAAGGATGCAGGAAATATGAAAAAGCAAGGAAACGTGACTCCTCCAAAGAAACACAATAATTCTTCAGCAATAGGTATTAATCAAGAAGAATTTTTGAAATCCCAGATAACAATTCAAAATATTGATTTTAAAGATGTTTAGTAAGAAACACAAGAATTCTGAAAAGTAGTACAAAGAAATAGGAAAATAATCCAGGACATGAATGAGAAATTTACCAAAGAGAAAGTTTTGGGTTTTTTTGTTAAGAACTGAATAGAAATTCTGGAACTGAAAAATTTTTTAAAGGAAATATAAAATACATTTGAAATCTTCAACAATAGACTAAATCAGATGGAAGGAAGAATCTCAGAATTGATGACTTTTTTAAATTAATCCAGTCAAACAAAAATAATAAAGAATAAGTAAAGCATTTATGATATTTGGGACAACAAAAAGCAACTGAATTTGTTATTTGTTGGCGAAAAAAAAAAAAGAAAGGATTAGAAAACTTGCTTAACAAAATAATAGACAAAAACTTCCCAAATCTAGCAGGAAATTTATACACTCAGAAAAGAAGGCTCAATGATCTCCAGGCAGATACAAGGCAAAAAGTTTCTTCTCCACAGCACATTATAATCCTGCTGTTCAATGTCAAAGATAAAAGAGTAAATTCTAGAAACAACAAAAGAAAAGCATTTAGTCACCTATCAAGGAAAGCCCATCAGACTAATAGCAAACACCTCAGAAGAAATCTTAAAGGCCACCAGAGAATGGAATAATACATTCAAATTGCTAAAAGAAAGAAAAAAAGAAAAAAAAAAAAAAAAAACCTCCTAGCCAAGAATAGTATATGCAGCAATATTATCTTTCATAAATGAAAAAAGAATTAGTCTTTACCAAACAAGCAAATACTGAGGGAATTCATTACCATGAGATTGGTCTTACAAGAAATACTGAAGGGAGTCCTAAACCTAGAAGCAAAAGGACAACATTTACCATCAGGAAAACACACACAATATTAAACTCCTTGGTAAAGGAATCAAAAGAGCAAGGAAGTGATTCCAGTAGCACTACTCCAAATCTACCAAACCATGATGACAAACAATAAGAGGAAAAGAAAGGATCAAAGAATACAGGAATCAATCAGAAAACAATTAACAATATGATAGAAACAAAGCCTTATATATGAATATTAAACTCGAACATGAATGTATTAAATTCTCCACTTAAGAGATATAGAAGGCTGAGTGGATTTTTGAAATGATCCAAATATACGCTGTTTACAAGAAACTCGCCTTCCTAGTAATGATGTATAGAGTTAAAATTAAAGAATGAAAAATATATTCTACACAAATGAAAAAAAAAAAAAAAGGAGGAATAATAGCTGTACTATTTATACCAATAAAACAGGCTTTAAATCAAGGACAGTAAACAAACAAACAAAAAACAGAGAATCATTATATAATGATAAAGGAATAAGCCCAGAAAAGGTATACAAAATTTTAACTGTATAAATCTGACACTGAAGCACCCAGATTTATAAAGTGAATAGTACTCATCTAGATTTTTATTAGAATATAGTAAGTGAAAGACTTCAACTACCCTCCTTCAGCATTAGACAGATCATCTAAAAAGAAAATCAACCAAGAAATAATGAATTTATATTGGACTTTAGATCAAATGCAACAATTGACATTTACAGAACATTCTACCCAACATCTACACAATATACATGCTTTTCATCAGCACATAAAACATTCTCCGGCATAGACCATAAAACAAGTTTTGTGTTAGGCCACAAAACAAGTCTCAACAAATTTTTAAAAATCAAAATCTTATCAAGGATCCCCTCAGACCACAATGGAATGAAACTAGATATTGATACCAAGAAGAACTTGTGGATATTATACAAATATGTAGCAATTAAACAACATACTCAAGTAACACTTTTACACAACAAAAGAAATAATTCAAAGAATGAAGAATCAATCTGTTGAATGGGAGAAATTATTTGTAAGCTATTCATATGACAAGGGACTAATATGTGTATCAAGAATATATAAAGAGGCCAGTGTGGTAGCTAATGACTGTAATCTCGTCTGAGCTGAGGAGTCTAAGACCAGCCTGAGAGAGAGAGAGAGACCCCATTGTTACTAAAAATAGAAAAAATTAGCCAGGTTTTGTGGCATGCACCTGTAGTCCCAGCTATTCAGGAGGCTAAGGCAGGAGGATTGCTTCGGCCCAGAAATTTGAGGCTGCTGTAAGCTAGGCTGAGGCCATGGTACTCTAGCCCATGAGACAACTCTTATAAAAAAATAAATAAACAAGATATGCACATGAGCACACGTGCGCACACACACACACACATAGACACACACACACAAAAGAACTCAAACAACTCAACAAGAACAAAAGAAATAATCCTATTAGACAGTTGACCAAGAACACCAATAGACATTTCTCAAAAAAAGACTTACAAATGGCCAACAGATATATGAAAAAATACTCAACATTCTTAATCATCAGGAAAATGCAAATTACAACCACAATGAGAGATCATCTTACCCCAGTCAGAATAGCTATCATTGAAAAGACAAAAAAAAATAACAGATGTTGGCAGGAATATTCATATTCCACTGTTGGTGGGAATATAAACTGTCACAGCCACCATAGAAAACAGAATGGAGATGTCTCAAAAAAACCTAACACGAGAGTGACTGTTCAATCCAGCAATCCCACCACTGAATATATACCCAAATGAGAAGCAATCAATACATCAAAGAAATACCTGCACTTACATGTTTACTGAAGCATTATTCACAATGGCAAAGATGGGACCAACCTAAATGTCCATCCATGGAAGAATGGATGAGGAACATGTGATATGTGCACAATGGAATACTATTCAGCCACAAAAAGAATGAATTCGTATCATTCGCAGCAATATAGATGAAACTGCAGTTCATTGTCTTAAGTAAAATAAGACAAATATTACATAATATTTTTGCATATACATGAAAGCTAAAAACTTCAAACACCTCAGGGTACAGAGTGGAAATTAGAAAAGAGAAACTGGGAAGGGTGAGTTAGTGGGGAGGATGAAGAGAAGTGAGATAAAGGTTACCAATGAAGAGTAAGACAGGAGGAATGAATTAGATGTTTGAAAGCAGAGAGATGGACACTACATAACCTGAGTTGATCACTACACATTACAAACCTGTAACGAAGATTCTCCTGCACCCCGTACATTTGCACAGATATGTAAAAAGCAAAAAAGTAGAAATAAAAACCTTAAATGACTTGATTTCAATGTTTGATAAATGAAATGAACAAATCTCTGGACAGAATAACTAACACAAACAGAAATAGAAAATGTGGATAGCCATAAATTTATAATTAAAAGCAAACTTCAGGCCCAGATGGCTTCAATGATGAAGCTATCAAACATATAAGAAATAAATGATGCTAAGTGTACCCAAACTCTGAGAGAAAATAGAGAAGGGGGAAACGTTTTTCAAATTGTACGAGCTAACATAATGCTGATATCACCTTAGAGGACAAGAATTAAATAGACACCAATGTCCTAGCAATCCTTGGCCATCTCTCCAGGAAATATCTCATGAGCCATTCTGCCAAGAGAGTGTCCGCAGGGTGATTTGGTTACAGCTTCCTGCTCTCCTCTCCTCTCCTCTTCTAGGCTGTGTGCTAAGATCAGAATTCCTGCTCTTTCATATGGCAAATCAAATCCTGCCCCGCATGTGAAAAATGTCATTCCTTCAAATGGCAGAACAGTCTATAGTCAGATTATATTTAAAGGCAATTTTTTTAATTCCCCAGTACCTTTTAAAGTGTGGTGATTATTAATCTGCAAATAGTTTCTTCTGTTGGAAAGGGACAATAACTTGAGATTTTCTTCCTTCTTTTTTCTTTTGGACAAAGGTAAGGATTATTTTGGGTAAAAGTTCTTTATCTCATTAAATGTAAAAATATGAAAGTTACACAAAAGAGTTACAGCAGCTAAACAGACAAGTAAAAAAAAAAAAATCATTTTTGTTTCAACCCTTCAAAGACCACTGCAATTCATATTTTGGTTTAAGTTTAGTCTCATGCTGTTACGTCTCCATGGTTTTCTTTTCTTTTCTTTTTTTCCTTAATATCATGGAAAAGATACTGTAGAGGAACTTTACATATGAACTTTTTTAAAAATTGGGCTTAATGAAAGACATTCCCATGTTGTTACTAAAGAACTGGTTATTATTTTTAAGTTTTGTAAATATTACATATAATGGATGTAATTTTTTTCTGCTCTTTCCTATTATGAAATGTTAAAGGATTCTCTAAATTTCTTCTTAAAAAGGTATTCTATGAGCTGCAAAATTTTAGTATCTGGAGTGTCATTAGCATAAATTAATCCCTTTCCCCTGTTTTTTGACTGTTTTCACAGAGAGGGGAAAAAACTTTTTTTTGTCTTAATTAGAATTTCTTAGATTTCTTAAAAGTTGTGTCTCTCCCAGTTGGCGGGGTAATCAGCTTCCTTCCCCCAACTTTTTGTTAATGACTTTTGTCTTTTTATATTTTGTGTTTTAGTAACTTAAACATTCTGGTCTTTAATCTCTTTGGAGCATGATTTTGCCACATGGTGGAAGGCGATGATCTAAATTGATATTTTTACCAAGAGCCAACAGTGGTAGAACAATATTGACTTAGTAGACTTCTCCCTGATTGGTGATGGCCCTTCTTATGATAAATAAATTCCTAGAGTCTCTATTTCTAGAATATCATCATTTTTAGAAGAGTATTATTTTAATTGTATTAGTTTGTATACTTAACAATAAAAATTATCTAACATTCAGTCTTCCCAACTCTTTCTGATTTGACCTAATACATTGGTTTTTTTAGATGGTGTTTAGAATAAATCTGTTTCAAACATATACATATATATATGTACACATATATCTCATTTCAGTTTTGTTTTTACTCATTATATTTAACTTTTCATTAATTTAGAAAAGATTGAGAAGAATTTGTATTAGAGAATTTGGGAAGAAAGTTTTGAATGACAGATTCAATCATATAAGTTGTGGATTTAAATGAAGTTCGGACATCAGATTCTTTATAAACTGTGCACTGTAGGCTGTGCCAGGACTCTTGGGTGTCACTGGACAGAAGCCATCTCTGGCTAACTAATGTGGGAAGGACTGTGTTGGGAGGATCACAGGGGCTCCGGAACCAGCAGGCTGGAAGACTGGGTCTGGGATCCACCAGGAGCTAGCTAGTGGGCCTTGGAGGCCTGGGAGTAAAGAGTCCTGTCAGAAAACCACTGCTTAGATGGAAAGAGGATTCAGCTGTTGTCCATCTGCTCACCATTTAAATTACCAGGGTGTGACAGGGAGAATGTGTCATTATCCTAGCTGGATCGACCACCTGCCCCTTCTCCAAGGGAGGATGGGGTTTGAGATTAGAGTCTTACTGATTCCATAAACTGGGGGAAAGGTAATTTCAGAAAATGAAATTGGGGGAGTCTCATGAAAGGGAAACAAGACTGGCCATTGCAGAGGCCCTTACCTAATGGTGCACACTGTCAGGGCACGGACATTCGCACCTCTGGCCAATCTCGGGGTTCTCCATCACAGCTTCCAGATTTCCCTGTGGCTCATCTCATCTGCTAGCCAGCCCAGCATCAGGCACTTCTCAGGGTGGCCTGGAGTGTCCTGGTTCTCCCTGCCTCATCCAGCTCTTGAAGGAAATGGGCACATTGTTTTTAAGGAATGTGTGCGGGTGTGGTGGGGTGAGGAAAGACTGTACCTGGGTAGCTGAAGATGTCTGTACTTACATCATCGTCTGGAGTCTCAGTTTCCTGTGCTGCAAAATTAGGAAAATCACAGCACCAATCTTATTGGGTTGTTGAAATGATAAGATAAAGCCTATACCGGGCTTAGAAAGGATCATGGCATATTGTGAGGTATCAGAAAATGGTGGCCCTTGTAAGTGCCGTCAACATCATTATCTTTGTAATTACTGAAAGAATTAACAGACAGAAGGATCTTTATCATGAAACCTTGGGGACATATATTTATTACTATGCAAGAACTGTAAAAGGAAAAATTGTAGTACTAAGTGACTTGTTTAAAAAATATGAAGCAGTCCCTTGTGATGGGACCTCAGATTTGCATATTAACTTCACAGCTGTAATGCTATTAATTAAATCATTTCCTTCAACATGTAAATAGCTTTTTGATATACATCTACAGCCATATTCTCCCATCCCTACTGCTCCCCTTAGGAGTCCTTTCAGCATCTTTAGAAGTCTCTAAGGCTATTTTTCATGCCACACTTTAAGATCACCAAGGGCACAATTACTAAGTTATTGCTGTCTCTTTGGAAGTTACAAGATTTGAAATAATTTTTTCTCCCTAGGACTATATTCAGAATGTAAATATGAAAACCCATTCTGTTTGCTACCTTTAAAGATACTGAAAAATAAGTTACTTTGACAACTAAAGTTGTACTATTTTTTATTCCAAAGGAATTAAGCTGATATCTTAATGGCATCTTTCTGATTACTCCAAATTGTAGAAACCATGGGCTAATATTTCCTCTAATTGACTTTTCTTTAAAGGTGTGGAACTTATAGTGAGAGAATTTCCAATGTGTTGCATTTTCATAGAATTCTGAAGATATATGACTGTGCATGAGTGTACCTTAGACATACAGGTGATGGTATAGACCTTCTATGAAGACATATTGATCATGGGTTTTGAGTAGGAGCCTTCTAAAAACTTATAGGCAGGGGGCAGGGGAGGGGATGACTAATTCTTTCCAATTTCCTATACCATATGGGGGCCTTCCACTGGCTTTTTACATGTGATCGTTAGCTCTAAGGTAGATATTATTAACTTTACTTTATAAATGAGGAACCTCAGCTAGGAGAGTCTTACTTGCTCAGGGCACATGTCTTATAAATGGAGATGTCAGGTATTGATGACCCCAAGGCTTCCTCTTTTCCCATTCCAGCACTTTGCCTTTCTGCACAAAAGGAAAACCCACCTTCATTTGTTTCTCTGTCACATATTAACAACTACACTTTTTCTGACTCGTGGGTATTTTGATTCTTAAAGAAATTGAGACCATTTCCTCCAAGAAGGGATAATAGCCCTTTCTGTCCTTTTTTGACATAAATTGACACCATTATTCATGAGAGTCCTCTTCTTAAATCTTCAGTTGAATAGTTCACCCAGCAGCCAGCCAGCTTCAATGAAATAATTCTTCTTTTTCTAGGCTCATTCTTATTATCTAACGGTGGTGAATTGTTCTTTCACTTTATAAGGAAAGTTTTTTTCTTGATCAAGATTCATTTTCCTTCAAGGTTAGATTCTTTTATCAACTTTAGTTTTGGGTAAGCACTTTCAAGTAGGAAAATTGTAGACAGTTCAAAGTTTGGTACATGAACAATTGCTTAGGAAACAGAACTCTGAGTTTCCTTTAGATGTTTATAATCTATTCATTGCTTTTTTAAAAATTAATATTCTATTATAAATATTTGTGTATCTTATAGAGGTCTTTTTCTGATGGCAGTTTAAAACTAAATGAGAGATGTATAGTATATTTCCTTTTTTTCTTTTTTATTTAAACAAATAAAACTTACTGAAGCTAGTAATGAGTTTCAAGTTTATATTTATCTTTTCCTTTTGGTGATTTCTTCCTACCTGGGGTTTTTAAAAGAAATCTTGAAATGTGATATTTATAGAGGGCTGGAGATAGAGAACAAAATATCTGTATTTGTGAACAATGCATCTGGAAAACGCTACAGACATAATCATCCAAGAAAACCAGCAAAACTATGCCTGCTCCCAAAAGGGCAAGAATGGCATTCTGTTTACATAATTTATCATAGAGTAAATGGGATACCTATATCAATTGAAAGAATATACCTATTCAGCTAAGTAGTGCCACAAAATATTTTAGGTTCTGGACTATTATGTTAGTATATAGGTATCCGGCTCTCTTGAAGGAATATTTTTGTTTGTAAGATTGGCTGGAGAAGGGATGTCTGTGGGTATCTGTCTAGATATTAAGGATCTATAAGGAAAGAATCATTGCAATATGCTTTAGGCATTAAATTTAAATGAGATCCAAGAGGCCTGCAAATGTTATTTTTATGTTTGGTTTCTACACTTTTCCAAAGTGAAACAACTCTATTCTTCAGAAAATAGGGAGGCCGTGTAAATATATTTATGCATTGCTTGTTCCAAAGATTTAAAGTGTACCTTTTCTCTGGGTTTGAGTCTAAGTAAACATAACTTCTTGAGTGTCCTCAATGCCTTTACAAGACACATATCCCAGCCAAGCAAGGTTAAAGTAGTCTTATATTTTGCAGAAGTTTTATGAAAGACAAGCACTTTGGAAATCTTCACTCTAAAAACTCAATGTGATGCCACGTTATACTCCAATGATACCTAGAAACCAAGATCTGTGCTACTAAGTAATCACTGCAACCTGGGGGGTATTAGCAGGTTTTTTGTTTGTTTGTTTATTTGTTTGTTTTTTGAGACAGAGTCTCATTTTGTTGCCCTCAGTAGAGTACCATGTCATCACAGCTCACAGCCAACTCTAGCTCTTGGGCTGTGATTCTCTTGCCTCAGTCTCCCAAGTAGCTGGGATTACAGGTGCCTGCCACAACACCTGGCTATTTTTGTTGTTGTTGTTGCAGTTTGGCCGGGGCCAGGTTTGAACCTGCCACCTTTGGTATATGGGGCCAGCACCCTACTCACTGAGCCACTGGTGCCGCCCAGCAGTTTTTAATCAAAAATTTGTGTTGTAATATTAGGTCTTTCTGTATAGGTTTGAATAGTTTTTTCAAAAGAGCTGGTGGGATGTATTTCTTGGCATATGATTAGAATCTCTGTTTTGATGAGGCTTATGTAAATATCATTGAATAACTACCCAGAAATAAGTTGTTTCTGCTATTTGTATTTTATCATTTTTTGTTCTACTTATGAAAATATGCCAGAGAAAAATTTCAAAAGAACATAAACATGTAACCTGTGTATCTAGTTTGTTGTCTTGCTTACTGGATCATAAGCATGAAATTTTTTTTATGTCTTTGAATAAACTATCTTCCAAATCTCTATCCCACATCCTCTTTCCATGCCTTAACACATTGTGAACATACTCTGTAACATTAGTCAGGAAAAGTTTGTCTCATGTCTGATTCAGATCTGTTCCCTGCCCCTCACCAAAGCTGACTCTGCTCAGGGCCTTTCCCACCTCTCTCTCCCTGGCCCACACTTCATTCTGGGAGAGGAGACAGGAATTAGTTGGTTTTCTTGCAAAGCCAACCTTGAGCTGATGCTATAGGTTGCCAGGGATCCTGGAGCTCATGCTGGCCTTGATCTGTCCAGCTGCTGCTAGTAGCCTCTGCTGGATATATCTCCAAATATGACAAATTCTTCCATTCACTTCAATAAGCCAGTATTTATTTCTAATGAGTTGATAGTTATTCCAATACATGAAAGTTTGTTAACCCACTGACTACATAATGTTCGGCCATGCTGAGCAGACCAGGAATTTGCATGTAAACATTATTACCAAGAGAATTTTAGTGCTGTGGAGAAACCACTCATTCATAGCTTATAGTTGAATGAGTTGCTGTGTTCTTTTAAAGTCAATTTATAGATGCTGCAGCAAAATTTTTGATGCAGTCAATTGAATATAAGATCATTTTAGAAGAACAAAGTGTAGAACAAAGAGAAGATAAACAAATGCCATTAAGATTTTGAATTTTCTTGTTGTGCTGTTAGTAAGTCTCTGGAATGCACAATCTCTTTGTTGTCACGG
>CAUYPK010148807.1:0-10418 GCA_963574355.1 Loris lydekkerianus | reverse complement strand
ACTTATAAATGAGGATGCAATATCCCAAACAACATATTAACAAGTTGAATTAAAAATTAATGTTTAAGTAATGTACTTTGGTCAAAATTAAATCCAATTTATGTGATAATTAATCACTATTTTTTTTTTTGTCTTTTCTTTTTTTCTTCTTTTCCTTTCCCTCGGAGAAGGAGGGAGTGAGTGAAGCAGTTATACCTTTCCTAGACACAGAATAACACACTACATCAAAAGCTAACATCTAAGAAATGACTTTCACTGAGAATTCAAAATTACACTTTAAAACTTAAGTTAATCTTTGGACACATCTGTAGGTCAGTAACAATTATCTATTCCAATCCTGCTGTATGCCCAAGATTTGTACATTGTTTTATTAAGGTTTTCAACCGCCCATTTGTACTAATTTCTTTTGTCCTCACAGCAGCTCTGTGTACATTGTCAGTAAAAGTTTTACATCACTTTCATGCAAGAAGCTCAGCATTAGAGAGTGAAGTGACTTCTTCAGGGCCTACTGGCTGGTAATGTCAGGACTCAAACTCTTAAATTTCCATGTAGTACATCTTGTCACTGGATCAAGCATTAAAATGCATCTTTTAGAAGGATTGAAAGAAATAAAGTTTTCCAATAAAAGATTGGTTTTTATTTAAAGTGTAATTATCTTTAATTGCTGAAGTGATTCTCTAATCAAGAATTAAAAACTGGAGTTTTCATTAGCAGAAGCACAGGGAGTCAAATTTTCATTTTTAATTCGACTGCTGACATTAATACAGAAGGTTAAACATGCTCACACGCTAACAGTAAGGAAAGGCAAAAGGAAATTCAGTATCAATTCCACTTTCTCAGTATACATATATCTTTATTAATTCCACTCATTTCACTAAAGCTTCACTGACTCTACTGCCCACAATGATGACAATTACCTTTTTATAAAAGAATCTAGGAAACAAGTGTCCTGAAAGACAATTCTTTTCATTTGCATTGGGTGGTGAAATATTCTACTTCTTGCAAGCCTATAGCACTAAGAGAAGCAGAGTTGGTAAAGTGATATTCCTTCCTTTATATGGTAATTGAAGAAATTTCAGATATTGAGCCTTCCTAGATTTAACTGGATTACCCTAGGGCACTTAGAGAAAAGAAGTCTCTAAAGCAGCCTGAGATCTTAAAGTAGAACAAAAATTGTATAGTCTTTTATATCAAGAGGGACCTCTGTTTTGTGCCTGAGGTCCATTCAAATCTAAATCCACTCAGCCCCCTATTTTACACTTATAAAAACGGAGCCTTTTGAACATGTTTGACTTCTCATATTTGCCTCTGAGGAACTATCACAAAATGAACCCCATGTTTAACATGGCAAATTATGTTACTTATATAATGGGATTCTTGAAAACCTGCAGCGCTGAGTATTGAAAGAAATCATAGAGAGGGGAAGTGGTGGTGGGACTCATCACCTAAGGTTTCTAGTTGTTGCTTTGGGGAAGCAACAACAGCAGTGTATCTAGTCCTTACTGCTTTGCAGCAAAGGTAAGTGAACTCAGTGTAGGAAAAGGGGTCAAGCTCTTACTGTAGCAAACAAAGTTGCAAGCAACAAAGGCCTTGCAAGTGATGGTCCCAGGCACTAACCAAAGAGCAAGCCCTTGTGTAGTCTGTGGAGAGGTCAGAGGTCACACATCCGTTCTTTTAGCAACCTCTTGCATGGAGGATAAAGCTGGGTCACAGACTTCATCTTCAAACGCGATGATGCACGTTGCCAGGGTCCTGCTCCTCACACCTGAACAGATGACAGGATTTACATTTCTTTGTTCATCACGTTGTTGATCTCCTATGAGTAGCACGGTTAGAAGCATCTTTTTGTTCTGCCTTGGGAACAATACATCACTGTCTCTGAGCTTAGAGCATCCTAAAGATAAAAGTACATAACAAAGCTAAATTTCAACTTATTTTGTTTGTGGAATCAAGGTGATTAAATAACAGAAACAGATGCTCATGCAAAGATTCATTCTATTAACATTTAATAAGACTCTAATGGCAACAGTTTCACATCTTAATAGCTGCAGTTCCACAGCCTAGAAGCTTAGTATTTCATTTTCTCTCAATTAGCCTTTGCAAAAAATGCTGAATATTCAGCATAATTATTTTAGGGCTAAAAATATTGTCTTCCATTTTAACAGTTATAGTACCCTATGGTTAATCACTTATGGTGATAAGGCCTAAAAGTTTCATTTACTGTATACTCTGGAAAGTAAAGTTTTCTGTATACTTTGGATACTAGAGTTAACCAAGTAAAATCTGTAGTACAAATATAGTTAAGGGAAAGTGTCAGAAGTTCAGAATGTACATTTGCAAAGTTTTTTTTAAAAAATGTGATTATCCTAATGAAGTGATAGTTTGATTTGACTTGATTCTTTCTTTAAAATTTGTTGTATAGTGGCTACAGTAGGCACTGCCAAGGAGATGAATTTTTGTAATACCTGAGACAAAGGAGTTTTCCATTTCTGTGGAAATCCTAACAACAAACTTTTTGGTATAGAGATTCTGCCCAGAAAAGTGCCCAGACATTCAGCACATTGTAAGACCTCAATAAATTGGTGTTGAATGAATGGATACTTAATACAAATAACTTCGATATATAAAATAATAAATAAAAATAAATAAATCTATTGGAA
Source organism: Loris lydekkerianus (assembly GCA_963574355.1). NCBI lineage: Eukaryota > Metazoa > Chordata > Mammalia > Primates > Lorisidae > Loris > Loris lydekkerianus. Next base: position 7,758 of record CAUYPK010148807.1, on the reverse strand, counting down.
AATGAATTTATTTTCCATAAACCATTTATTTATAACATCAATAAACAGATGTTAGAAAGAAGATAGAGAAATGCAAATACAAATGTCTCTGAAGAGGCTTTTTTTTTTGTGACAGTCTCACTCTGTCACCCTTAGTAGAGTGCTATGGCGTTACAGCTCACAGCAACCTCCAACTCTTGGGCTTAAGTGATTCTCCTGCCTCAGCCTCCTGAGTAGCTGGGACTACAGGCACCTGCCACAACACCTGGCTATTTTTTGTTGTAGTTGCCACTGCTGTGTTAGCTGGTCAGGGCTGGGTTTGAACCCACCACCCTTGGTGTTTGGGGCTGGCACCCTACCCACTGAGCCACAGGCACCACTCAACTAAAGGGGCTCTTTAAGCCTCAGTTTCCTCATCTATAAAATTCCTCCTTATTATCAGCTTGATTAGGGAACATAATGAATTAACTGATATTTTCTGTGAAGCTACTTCCTAAACCACAAATTCATGCTCAATATTAGGACATTGTATTTTTTAAGGAAAAAGTGGAACTTGGCCTCAAGTGATGGTCATGATTTGGCTGGACAGGAATGCATAATGGTAAATATACATTTTTATGGCTACAAAAAAAGAGCAAGATATATATAGGAGGCACAAAGGACCAGTGTATCTGACTGGGTTTATATGTTGAGTATGGGATTAGAATTGGAAAGTCAAATTAGAGTTTTAGGGGGCAGAAAGTTGGCATTTAATCCAATAGAGACTTAATGAACATTTTCAAACTGGAATATGACTTAATGAACATGGTGTTCTAAAAGCACAGTTTGAAGGGTGGTAAATAGCAGAATTGCAAATAAAGTTTGAAGTCTGGGAAGCCACCACCAGGATATTATTCCAGTCCAAATAACATTCACTTGAGCCATGCAAGACAAGGCACGAACCTTGATATAGGTGAGCCCTGATGGTGATCAATAAATCTGTTATATTAAAAGATGATAGGCAGAGGCATAAAAGTTCACTGCCAGTGCTTAATTAAATAATTCTGCTGCTTTTTTGTTTGTATAATCACATAATTCTCAGGACTACATTCCACTTATCTTCAGGTGGACATTTCTTGTGTTTTTACTTTCTTTCCATTAAAGCTGATGTAAATGACCATATTTCAACATTAAAAAACTTGACTATCATCAATTACCTAATGAGGATGTTTAATATTGATTGGTTGGTATATGTCTAGTCAACTGGTGATTGGTCAGGCATAATTTAATACCAAAAAATACTGGCAAGTGAAAGTTCTTGCTGAGTTGTCTCTAAAAATATTTTATAGGAATAATCTTAAGAAGTTTTCAACAGAATGTAAGATGGAAAATAAACTGTTTCTTAGCATGAAAATTTTACTAGGTGATTGATGAAATATCTATAGTTAACAATACAAGACAACTTTTTCTAAGAACCTAAAACTTTCTTCTATTTTTTATTCAGAATGATCAATCACATACAAATTCAGTTATTAACACTTTCTCTGTGAGAGGAAAGTTCTTGCAAATGTGACCTGTATATGATCTTTGTTATATTTTTACTTCTGAAGACTTACAGCAATGATATGGAATGATATATATGAAAATTTTATCAAGGTGTCTGACTAAATTATTGAAAGCACATAACTTTAAGTTTGTTTCTGGAATCTTTGAGAGTTATGTGTTATAGACCTTGGGGGGGGGGGGAGGAAAGAAAAGGTACATTTCTTAAAAGAGAGTAGCTGACCAAAATGAATCCACAAATTAGAAAATGGAAACACAGTTGAAAACAAATGCACAGAAATAACAGACTAGAGAAAGTGCTAGATGATATTGTGAACTTGGCTGGGCCTCTCATTTGCTGAAAGTGGAGAATAGGAAGTATTCATCAATTGCCTTCAGACACTTTTCTCTTTTAAAAGTTTTAGGTAGTAAATGAGGAGATCCTTATTCTTCAAAGGGAGGAAATTTGTTGATGTTTAAAACTGTTAGACCTGTTGGAAGAAATTGGCCACAACTTTCAGGTTCTGATGAGCCAAGGAGGGAAAGTATTGCGTAGGTGAAATGAGCTGCTTGCTACTATAAAGTGGTATTTGTTATGCAATACATTCTTTATTTGGCTAGTGGATGCTCTTTGAGAGAGTGTGTCTTATCTGGAAAATAAGAATAATCATAGTTATTACTTTGTAATCTCTGCACCTTGACCTTAGAGCTGTGTTCCTACACTGAAGAGTGTCTTTCTTGAAATTTTCTAGACTCTCTTTAATGTCTGGGACCAGCCAGCAGGGCCACCAGAGAAGAGCACCCTGAGCCCAGACTCAATCCCCTCTTGGTTTTGGTCACTGGAAGTGCAAGTATTGAGTTTTCTAAGTTATCCTCTGGTACCTGGGATCAACAAGGGATGGCAACAGTGGTCTGAACTGGACCCACTCCAGTCCCACCCACTTCCTCTCTTCTGTCCCACCACTCACCATAGTTGAATTTGGTCAGATGCCCCTTGAGGTTCCATGACTTGTGTTTAGGGTAATCTTAGGACCCTAGACTTTGGTCCTGGGTCCCAAAAGGCAGGCTTGGGAACAGATCATTTGCACCAGTCATCACAGCATTTCTTTCTTGGTATCACTTCAAATTGGGCTATCAACATGCAGCATGCACACTGATTTGGGCTACTCAGATTGTTTATATTGATAAGCAAGATCCCACACAAAATACTTACCTATATCCCTACAAGTCCCATTAGCCTTATTATCTATCATTACTACTCAGAGACACATTTTTAAGTCATCTAGTAAAGTGGTTTCATATTTTTTTGTTGTAACAGTCATCTATAACATTCAAAACTGCAGTGACTGACAAGAGACAATGAACTATAATCTCCTGTGAAAAAGCATGCATTTGAAAACTGACAATATAATGTTGTAAAAGTAATAAGGATGATTTCTCAGGAAGGTTACATTCCTTTAAATTAAATGTATTTTGCTCAATGAAATACTTATTCTTTGTCCTTTCTTCATTTATCATGAGCAGGCAAAACCTGTCATGGCCTGACATACCTGCTCCTGAGAAAATCTGCGAAAGTGTCCAGACCACACTGAAAATATGGTCGTCTCAGTATTGAGAGCGAAATTGGTCCAGGGCCTCTCACTGACACCAAAATCCATGAATGCTCAAGTCCGTGATATAAAATTTTATGGTATTACCATATAACAGATATAAACTTATCTCATACTTTACATTATCTCTGAATCACTTATAATACTTAATACACTATAAATCCCATGTAAATAGTTGATACACTGTGTCATTTAGAGAACAATGACAAGAAAAACTGTCTCTATTTTCAACTTATTATTTTTTACAATTATTTTTGATCCATAGTTGATGAAAACCACTGATGCTGAGCTCATGATACAGAGGACCTACTATGCATCCTCAGAGAGGGGGGGAAGCACAAAGCTGGAGTCTCTCCAGAAACACCACCCACATACCTTAGTCTCTGAAAGTGTGATGGTATTTGTATCTTTTCTTCTTTGTACCAAACAACCACCAAGCGTACCCCACCCTTGTCTTGTTCCCCTTCCTCTCACTACCCTCTTCCAACCACAGACACAACACATACTCAGTTTTAGAGGTTATAACAATAGAAACAGCCTTACATAACTGTGAGGATCTGAGGACTTCAGGTACACTGTGTGTGGGAGCTACTCTACAAGGAGACTGGACTCAAATACTCAAAGGGTATTTACTAACTCATTGCAGAAGAGAACTTTCTCTACTGAATATTGTACTGAAAATTGGCCTTATTTCAAAAAGGAAAGTATGACTAGAAATGAATACTCTAGCTTGTTATCATAATTAATTTAGAAATAATAAAACAGCAAGGAAATTTTGTTCATGCAAGTTCCTGAAGGACATACGTGAATCAAACCACATTATTACTTAATCTCAGATCTCTCAATTTTCTATTCTATTAATATGGATTGCTTAAAAACAAGTTTCATTTTTCTGTTTTTCTTTAGAGTTCAAGTTTTCCAAAGTACTTTAAGTGCATTGAAAGGAAAACTACTTATTATCAGATATGTGAAATAGGCATTTTGAAGCTAGCAGATGTTGATCCAATGTTATCAACGAAAGGAAACAACATACAAGATTAACACAAACATGAATATCTTTACATTAAATAGAAGTTTAGAAGACAGAGATGGAGATAGTGCCAGTCTCGAATTCTGAAGAGTGCAAAAAGTAACCAGAAATGTGATATTGGATTATACATAAATCCATCTGTGCACCAATCTCATAATTTATAGAATAAGAAGGTTCTATAGAATAAATTATCTCTAATTCTATAGATTAAGTTATCTCTTGGGAATTTTCAAGCTGTAACATTTTATACTATAAGATCTTAATTTATGCTTTTGGAGGCGGAGCATGATGGTGGATGGGACAGCCATGTAGCCCACCTCTCCCAAGTCATCAGGTGAGAGGAAAAGGGGTCTGAAACTTTTCCCCACATGGATTATTGGTGTGGACAGACAACTGGAGACACACAGCAAATTGGTGGATTGCTGTATATGAGGTGTAATTTAAAACCATGGTCTCTGTTGTAGAGATTTTCCCTGCTCGGCCGTGCTGGCCGGCAGTCTCCTCCCTCACAGAGGACAGCAGCTTGCAATTCCTGGCAAAACCCAATTGACCAAAATGTATTCCTGAGCTGAGTTTAGCAACCCACAAGGGGTTCTTCTGAGAGCCACAAGGGACTAAGCAACCCAATGGAAAATTGAAGGGAAGGGATCCTGCCCAGGAAATAGACATTTTGAATTGTCCAAAATGGTGGACACCTTCCCCCAGAACAACAGAAGTGATTAAATAGACTGGACCATTCCTGGTGGGGAATATTGGCATGGGCTGGCAGTTCAGGCTGTGCGGTGAACTGGCAGGTGGCTGGACTCAAAAGTCCAGATTCAAAAGTGAGACTCTGAGCCACATAACTGAGGATAAGGTCTCCATGTGCTGCAGCTGCAGGAGCCAGCAGCAGCTAAAACCGGAGGCAGCCAGCACCCTCCCCCACAGCTGATTGCAGTTGCCAGTTTACAGGAGAATGTGGGAGCAGAGAGGAAAGATTTGTGAAGCGAGGACTCCTGCAATGAGTTGGGAGGTCAGATAGGAGTACTGTTTGGAACAGAGCAGCTGAGGTTGGACAATAATCAGATAATAAACTTTTATAGAAACTCCAAAATGGGGATGGGCCAGGGAGGGTGGTTGCCATGGTAACAGTGTAAACTGTGAACCAGGTATAAGCCTGGGAACCACTCACAGTGCCACCTGGTGTTCAGAAAGTATATTTCATTATAAATATATTTCTATGAAAGTAGATCCCTACGACATACAGATAGATGCATATTTCTACATATATACAAGAATAATATTTTTGTGGTTGGTGCCTTTTTTTTTTCTTTTCCTCATCATTTTCTTGGAGGAGCTATTGTAAATTTTTATTTTTTTTTATATACTTTTTAATATTAATTTTTTTATTTTTTATTTTTTCTTTCTTCTTCTCTAACTTTCTTACAAACACCGCATTACCCCCCCTTTTTTTCTTCTCTCTTCCTCTTCTTCCCTTCTTATGGTTTCTGAGAGTGTTTACATCAGATTTTTAGAGGTTTAGTAGTTTGTTTATTCATTTTGTTTGTTTTTTACCTTTTTTAAAAATTATTTTATGATTATCATTATTTTTACTGTAGTTGTTTTTTTGTTGTTATCTGTATGTCTATGTGTTTCTGATTGTTTATGCATCTGTGGGCTGTGTGTCTGGTAGCCTTTTTATCTGTTTATTTCCTCATATGGTCTCAATGAGTTTGGTGTTTTGCTAAATCCTCAGGTTGGCTATTTTCACTAACTACAATTTTCACATTCAACAAGAGCAAGAGGGAACGGTGGACGATGGTTGATTAGAGCCAGCTCTCAATAGAAGCCCCAGTCTGGAGAGAGAGATAATGACCAGAAAGAACTACCAAAGCTGCAGGAGGAGAGCCAGAGCTAAGAGATAAGATAATTGCTAGTCTTCCCTACTGAGGCAAGCTTCGACTCCAAAGAAACTATTTTCAGAGGCGGAGACAAGATCACTTACTGAAGACAGCTTTTCACAGAGGCTCCTGTCCAGAAGGAGAGTTAAAAGACAGAAATTTAGCAAGTAACCTAGTGGATTAGAGCTGCACCAAGAGAGAAGGTTGAAGAATGCACATCAACCCTCTGACAAGAGCTATAACCCCAAGGTTACAAATAAAAGGTACAAAATCCGTCACCAAGTGGGCAGGAGTCCCCTCCCCCATGAGAATGGCTCAGCATGCCCCACAAACAAATGAGTAGAGTTCAAAATATTTGAATTGTCAACAGACCCCTACCATCCAGTTGCCAAAGACCCATTAAGCTCTCCCACCTGAGACAGGTGCTGACTGAGACAATCAATTTGGACCTTTTGAACCGAGCCAATTGCCCAAGAACTACTCAATTGGTGCCCTGGATGTGCGGTTGTAGGAAGATTTGTGTTTCCTTTTCCAATTGTTGCCAGTGGGGGGCAGGGTGACTTGATAGCTGGAATTTCTACACAGCTGAGGCTTCAACCCAGAGTAACTGTTTCACTTGGGTCAGATGAATAACAATGGAAAACAAGATAGAACCACTTAGCCCCTACACCAAACAGGTCCCCAGTTTCTCAGGCCATGGCACTGTACAGGTCCTCAACAAAGCGCCAGGGGAAAAGTCAAACAGTGTAAAATAATCATGGGGCAGAATCAGCAGAAAAAATCTGGTAACTTGAATAACCAGAATAGATCAACCCCCACCCAAGGAAAGATATGGCAGATGTAACTGAAGATCCCATTCATAAACAGCTGGCCAAGATGTCAAAAATAGAATTCAGAATTTGGATTGCAAACAAGATGAACAGAATGGAAGAAAATTTGGAATTAGAAATTAGAAGAGCAATTCAAAATTCAGAATTAGAAATTTGAGGAGAAATTCAAAAATTGTCTCAAGAATTTAACAAATTTAAAGACAAAACCACCAAAGATTTTGATGCATTTAAGCAAGAATTTGCAGCCCTCAAAGATCTGAAAAGTACAGTAGAATCCCTCTGTAACAGTGGAGCAAGCAGAAGAAAGAATTTCTGACATTGAAGACAAAGCTTTTCAAAGATCCCAAACTCTCAAAGAGGAAGAGAAATGAAGAACAAAAATGGATCAGTCTATCAGAGAGCTCTGGGATATTTGAAGAAGGCTAATATTTGCCTCATTGGAATCCCTGAAAGTGATGAAGTGGCCTCGCAAGGCACTGAGGCCCTTCTCCGTGAAATTATGAAAGGGAATTTTCAAGACATGCCAAGAGATTCTGAAATTCAGGTAGCAGACAGTTTCAGAACCCCAGCATGACTCAACCTGCATAAGAAATCTCCCAGGCATATCCTAATTATCTTCACTACAATTAATATGAAGGAGAAAATTCTGAAAGCAGCTAGACGTAAGAAATCCATTACCTACAAAGGGAAGAAAATTAGAATGACTGCAGATCTCTCTGCTGAAACATTTCAAGCCAGAAGAAGGTGGTCATCAACTTTTGATCTCCTAAAACAAAGTAACTCTTAACCCCAGATCCTGTATCCAGCTAAACCAAGTTTCATTTATGATGGAGAAATTAAATACTTTAATGACATTCATATGTTAAAGAAACTTGCCATAACCAAACCAGCTCTTCAGGATATTCTCA
>CAUYPK010148806.1:0-26066 GCA_963574355.1 Loris lydekkerianus | reverse complement strand
CAAACATAACTATGTTTGGGCGTAATTCAAACATTAAACAACAAAAACAAATCCATTTTTTTTTTTTTTTTTTTTTTTGAGACAGAGTCTACTATGCCACCCTTGGTAGAGTGCTGTGGCGTCACAGCTCATAGCAACCTCAAACTCTTGGGCTAAAGCTATTCTCTTGTCTCAGCCTCCCAAGTAGCTGGGTACAGGTGCCCGCCAGAACACCTGGCTATTTTTTTTTTTTTGTTACACTTATCATTGCTGTTTAGCTGACTTGGGCTGGGTTCGAACCTGTCAGCCCTGGTGTATGTGGCTGGCACCCTAGCTGTTGAGCTACAAGCGCCAAGCTGACATGAAAACTTCTGAGATCCAAGCTTGTACAACCTTTTTTTTTGGTCTCACTCTGTTGCCCTGCCCTGGGTAAAGTGCCATAATGTCATAGTTCACAGCAACCTCAATCTCCTGGGTTCAAGTGATCCTCTTGCCTCAGTCTCCTGAGTAGCTGGGACTATAGGTGCCCACCAGAACACCTGGCTAGTTTTTCTATTTTTAGTAGAGACAGGGTCTTGCTCTTGCTTAGACTGGTCTCAATCTCCTGAGCTCAAGCAGTCCACTTGCCTCGGCCTCTCAAAGTGCTAAGATTAAAGGAGGGAGGCCACCACTCCTGGTCACCACACCTACACTTCTCTCCCTGAGACCCTTTAATTCACAGAATTGAGTCTTTTCTTAGTTTCTTCTCTTGTTTTTCTGTCAAAACCTTCTCTCAGGAATCCACCTGATAATAGTCATCAATACTTTAATGCAAGGTATTATTTGTGCTAGGGATACTGCATTATAGACAGTATCAGTAATTATGGATTAAAAGGCTTTGCACTCTGTTTAAAAAATGTGAGCCTTTGGAGCAGGTTTAGTATTACCCTTGAGCACAACCTAAAGAACCTGAAGAACATGGGTTGGGCCAGGTGCAGTGGCTCATGCCTGTAAATCCCAGCACTCTGGGAGGCTGAGGCAGGTGGATTGCCTGAGTTCACAGGTTCGAGACCAGCCTGAGCCAGAGGGAGACCTCATATCTAAAAATAGCCGGGTGTTGTGGCAGGCACCTGTAGTCCCAGTCACATGGGAGGCTGAGGCAAGAAAATTGCTTGGGTCCTAGAGTTTGAAGTTGCTGTGAGCTATGATGCCACAGCGCTCTACCGAGGCCAATTAAGTCGAGACTCCGTCTCAAAAAATAAAAGAACATGGGTCCAACTGCTGGGTTGGGGCTTCCTAAAGGCAGACACTATGTCTTTCTTTCTTTTTTTTTTTTTGTTAGAGACAGAGTCTCACTTTATGGCCCTCAGTAGAGTGTCGTGGCATCACAGTGCTCACAGCAACCTCCAACTCCTGGGCTTAAGCGATTCTCTTGGTTCAGCCTCCCGAGTAGCTGGGACTACAGGCGCCTGCCACAATGCCTGGCTATTTTTTGTTGTTGTTGTTGCAGTTCGACTGGGGCCGGGTTTGAACCCGCCACCCTCAGTATATGGGGCCGGCACCTTACCAACTGAGCCACGGCACCGCCCCAGACACCATGTCTTTATAAGCCTAACACAGTGCTTGGTTCATGGAAGGGGCTCAAGAAATGTTTGCTAAACTGAATGTTGTTGGATCAGGAAGGGTAAATGAGGACAAGAGGGAGAAAGAATCACAAGGTAAGATTTTCTTACATCTCTGGAGTCTTGGACTTGTTCTTGCCATTAAAAAACTCCGGGAGAGCCCTCCGCTCAATGGCATGAACGCTACAAGAGAAGCCAGAATGGATTAGGAAGGATGGGAGTCCCACAGGGAGGAAAGCCTAGAAGATAGAGTGGGAAAACAGCAAGAAACTGTAGGAAGGAACTGGAAGCTTGGGGAGAACTTCCCACCAGGGCTTTAAGACTCAAAAAGAGCCTGGGAGCGCTTCTGAAACTGAAGCATACCCTGGCCTATCTGGCTAAGGAAGAAATAATTTATTTGGAGGAGGCAAGAGGAGAAATAGCCCCTTGACTCCTGCGGGCAAGGAAATAGAACTCAATGAGAAGTTGTAGCAACAATACCTATTGTAGTCAAACCAGGCTGCATAGCTGGGAATGATGATGTGGTGGGTCTGCTCGGTCACGTTGTCCTCGTGCAGGTCTGGATTCTTGGTCTGCTCCCCCTTGTTTCCCGTACTGTTCTCATCTTCATCCTATGAGTATGGAGGCTGCTGGACACTCACCATTTCCATTTCCCCCTAGAAACCCTCTGCTTCTCCCATACCCCAGGAATGTTGACACTACAGGCAGGTGACGGGAATGAGCAGTCATGGGTCCTAGGACTCTGAAAGAGTCAGAGTTTTGAGCAACAGCTAGAATTACTCTAGGATGGGAAAAGTCTGGGGAGAAGGAACTTTATAATCACAAATCAGAATCACGTAGAGAGGTAGGGCCTCTCTAAACTGCCTCCACCTTGCCAGTGGTCTCCATGCTCTCATCCTCCTGTTCATCTGAAAGAAAAGGATAGCAACATATAAGGCTGGAACCTCCTGAGGAGCAGGTGAAGCCCTAATGAAAAGCTAGGGGAAAGGTGGCAGCTGAGCCCTCCCCCGCCCGTGGCCGAGTGTCTTACCCAAGAGGCTCCCATCTTACCCAGGTCAGTCATGGTGCCGCCTTTGACTGGGGCTGACTCTGAGTCCTTCTTAGTGTTGACTGCCAGAAGAGAGTCATTTTATCAGACAGATTCTGCCTAATTCAAGCCCTCATCTCTTCACTCTTTTTGTTTTGTTTTGTTGAGATAAGATCTCATTCTGTTGCCTGGTCTATATAAATGGTGTCTTCATAGCTCACTGTAGCCTTGAACTCCTGGGCTTAAGCAACACTACTATATGAGCTGAGACTACTGGTGCATGCCACCAAGCTGGCTAATTTTAAAATTTTTTATAGGAAGGCTCTTACTATGTAGCTCACGCTGATCTCTAACTTCTGCCCTCAAGTGATCCTCCCACCTCAGACTCCTGAAGTGCCAGGAGTGCAGACCTTCTCCACTCTAATAGTTCTAGACATGTCAATTGCTCCAGAAATTTTCTCAAACTGATCAAATTACAGTAACTCTCTCCAGTCACCATCAATCATTCAAGGGCTTGAAACCCACTTACTACCTTACCCCATTCTCCAATCAAAACTTCATTCATTTAACTTCCTTATGTGCATTTACAATCATTCTTGACTTTGATAGGCCCCTATCTCTATCTATGAGTCTGTAAGCTTTTTTCTTTTTTTTTTTTTTTGCAGTTTCTGGCTGGGGCTGGGTTTTGAATCTGTAAGCTCTTCTTAATGGACTCAGACTAGGTCTGAACAAATCACTCTGTGATACCTGCAGTATCACTTTGTTGAGGAGCAGTTAGATCTTTTTTTTTTTTTTTTTTTTGAGAAAAAGTTTCACTTTCTTGCCCCCACAACATAGCTCACAGCAACCTCAAACTCTCTGGCTCGAGCAATCCTCTTGCCTCAGCTTCCAAAGTAGCTGGTACTATAGATGCCTGCCACACTGCCAGCTATTGTTTTAGAGATGGCGTCTCACTCTTGCTCAGGCTGTTTTTAAACTCGAGCTCAGGTGATTCACCTGCCTCCACCTCCTAATTTGCAGCCATGAGCCACCACACTTGGGGAGTGGTTAGATCTTATACTTTTTTTTCTTTATGAGACAGAATCTCATCTTGTCACCCTGGGTAGAGTGCCGTGGCTTTATAGCTTACAGCAACCTCAAACTCCTAGGCCCAAGTGATCCTCTGGCCTCAGTGTCCTGAGTAGCTAGGACTAAAGGCACCTGCCACCACCCCTGGCTAGTTTTTCTATTTTAATAGGAGACACACTCTAGCTTTTGCTCAGGCTGGTCTCGAACTCATGGGCTCAAACAATCCACCTGCCTTGGCCTCCCAGAATGTTAGAATTATAGGCAGAAGCCACCACTCCTAGCCCAATCTTTTCTTTTTCTTTTTTTTAAGAGACATTGTTTTACTTTGTCACCCTCGGTAAAGTGCCGTGGCATCACAGCTCACAGCAACCTCCAACTCTTGGGCTTAGGCGATTCTCTTGCCTCAGCTTCCCGAGTAGCTGGAACTGCAGGCGCCCGCCACAACACCTGGCTAATTTTTGCTACAGTTTGGCCGCAGCCGGGTTTGAACCTGCCACCCTTGGTATATGGGGCCAACGCCCTACTCATTGAGCCACAGGTGCCACCCCACCCAGACCAATCTTACATTTTTTTTTTCTTTTGAGACAGAGTCTTAAGCTGTTGCCCTGGGTAGAGTGCTGTGGTGTCACAGCTCACAGCAACCTCCAACTCTTAGGGCTCAAGCAATCCACTTGCCTCAGTTTTTCTATTTTTAGTAGAGACAGAGATCTTGCTCTTGCTCAGGCTGGTCTCAAACTCGTGAGGTCAAGTAATCCACCTGCCTCAGCCTCCCATAGTGCTAGGATTACAGGCATCCTAGCCTGTCTGACTTTTTCACCCTCGGTAGAGTGCCATGGCATCACAGCTCACAGCAACCTCCAGCTCTTGGGCTTAGGCAATTCTCTTGCCTCGACCTCCCAAGTAGCTGGGACTACAGGTGCCCACCACAGCGCCCGGCTATTTTTTTGTTGCAGTTTGGCTGGGACTGGGTTTGAACCCGCCACCCTCAGTGTATGAGACCGGTGCCCTACTCACTGAGCCACAGGCGCTGCCCAATCTTATACATTTCTGAAAGCACAATATACTTTTCTCAACTGAATTCATACATGAAAGCTCAGATGAAAACACAGAGAGCTGATTGATGAGGGTGTGGAAGCCACCACTCCTCTCTCTCAGTGGTACTTATTATCATTATTATTATTTTTTGAGACAGAGTCTCACTTTGTTGCCCTCAGTAGAGTCCCATGGCATCAGAGCTCACAGAAACCTCAAACTCTCAGGCTTAAACAATTTTCTTGCCTCAGCCTCCCAAGTAGCTGGGACTACAGGCGCCCGCCACAATACCTGGCTGTTTTTACAGACAAGGGTCTTGCTCTTGCTCAGGCTGGTTTCAAACCTGTGAGCTCAGGCAATCTACTCACCTGGGCCTCCCAGAGGCACTCTGGGTACTCTCAGTGGTACTCTTAATCTTACTCCAGAAATACACTCCTGGAATATTTGGGGCTAGACTATGAAATTTAGACTATAAACCAGTATTACAGAGCAATGATTCTCCAAAGTGGGTTTCTCACATAGGATGCAAAAGATGATCCACTGGAATATAGACGGAAAATATCATGACTTCTCTTATGTCTTTTTTTTTTTTTTTTTTTTGAGACAGAGTCTCAAGGTGTTGCCCTGGATAGAGTGCAGTGTTGTCACAGCTCACAGCAACCTCAAACTCTTGGGCTGAAGCAATTGTCTTGCCTCAGGCTCCCAAGAAGCTGGGACTACAGGCACCCACCATAATGCCTGGCTATTTTTTTTGTTGCAGTTGTCACTGTTGTTTAACTGGCCCAGGCCAGGTTCAAACCTACGAGCCTCAGTGTATGTGGCTGGTGCCCTACCCACTGAGCTACGGGCACCGCCACTCTTTGTGTCTGTTTTTATTTCCCCTACATATTTTCTTTTTTAAAAGATATGTTTGCATGCGTTTTATAATGTTCCTAGAGCAATAGTTTAACAGTACATGTATATATCATTTATGTTCCAATATATTAATATTTTACTGATGAAAGTGCATGATCAAACAGAACTTGAAGACGTTTACTATCAGCCCATAACTCAAATATGGATATAAAGTTAGAGGATTAAAAAAGAAAAAAGTTAGAGGATTTCCATGGTTATAAAAAATAATTTCCATAACCAGGTAAATTTAAGAGAAAGGTCATCTGGACCTGGAGCTAGGCCTAGGAAATCAGCTCACACTGGTTTGGCACAGTAGAGGTAGTACAGGAAGTAGGGGTGGTCTCAGGAGCTTGGCCTGGCCCATACCTGTTTTGGGCAGTGTCACCTCTTCTACATTGGGGACTGGTGAGGGCTCATCCATGTCCTTTGTCAGGTCTTCCTGCTCTTCTTCTCTGTGGCCACGCTTGGATTTGGTGTAAGGTGTCGAGGGACTGGAAGGGAAAGAGAATGAAAGAGAACCCAGTCGTCCTTAGACAAAGTCTCCAGAAGCTGTAATTCAGGAAGAGAAGCAACTCCAAGGGTAGAGCTGAGTACAAATAGAAATGAGTAAACAGAGTAATGGGAAGTGGCAAAGGCTTTTAATTTAATTACATGCTCTCTGAGTGTACAAGTGGCTAGAACTGAGACTAACAGTTACTGAGAAGCTACAAAAGTCTTGTCTTCTCTCCTGGGACACCTGCAGTATCGTGGCTTACCCAGGTCTTGGCCAGGTGGTCATAGGATGGGATTTCTTTTCTTCAACGTGTATGTGTGTGTGTGGGGGGAAGTAAACATGGAGGCAAGTTAGGGCTGGCATACCCTTTCTTGGCATTTTTCTTCTTCGCTTCTGGGGTTGGTGAAGGAGAGGGTGAGCGCTTTCTCTTCTTATAGTTCCCTCCCTTCTTGTCCCTTCGATCTGAATCTGGGCTGTTTACCTACAGTTGGAGATATGGGACAAATGTCAGCCTACAATGCCCAGTGAAGTCTTTTTTTTTTTTTGAGACAGAGCCTCAAGCCGTCCTCCTGGGTAGAATGCCATAGCATCACAGCTCATAGCAACCTTCAACTCTTGGGCTTAAGCGATTCTCTTGCTTCAGCCTCCCAAGTAGCTGGGACTAGCCACAATGTCTGGCTTTTTTTTTTTTTTTTTTTTTTGGGTTGTAGTTGTCATTGTTGTTTGGCAGGCCTGGGCTGGATACCAACCTGCCACCTCTAGTGTATGTATGTGGCTGGTGTCTTAGCCGCTTGAGCTACAGGTGCCGAGCCCCCAATGAAGTCTTGTTCTGAGACTTATGCTAAGGGCTCCGGGAAGAAAGAACAGGATTTCTTTTCTTTTTCTTTTTTAAGAGACAGAGTTTCACTGTCACCCTTGGTAGAGTGCCATGGTGTCACAGCTCACAGCAACCTCCAGCTCTTGGGCTTAGGCGATTCTCTTGCCTCAGCCTCCCGAGTAGCTGGGACTATATGTGCCTGCCACAATGCCTGGCTATTTTTTGTTGCTGTTTGGCCTGGGCTGGCTTTGAGCCTGCCACCCTCAGTATATGGGGCCGGCACCCTACTCACTGAGCCACAGGTGCTGCCCCAAAACAGGATTTCTACCTCATCTGTCAACGTCCTAGCTGAAATCTTTTTTCGGCGGGACACAGGGTTTTTGTCATCATTTACTTCATAGTCTTCTTCATTCATCCATTCATTGAAGGTGTCAGTGTCTAGGATCCACTTTGCATGAACCTGAAGTACAAAGGCAGACTGTGCTACAGGGAAGCTTGGAAGCCACAGCTCTGTCTGGGGCCCCTTAACAGAAAGGCCCAGGGTGCAGGAGCTTCTATTCCACTTCCAAAGAGTCGCATTCTTAGAGCAGGGTATACAAGAAAAGCTCACCTTCCTAGGTTTCTCAGGAGCTGGAGCATCTTCCACAGATGCTTCAATTTCACTGGCTTGGATCCATGTGTCATAACTGCCATGGAAAATTAAGCATGAAGGAGAATCAATGGGATGGAGCAGTGGAAAAGTTGGTGCACATCTTTTATTTTTTCCACGTACAAAAAGTATTGGGTTGTTGGCTGGTTTTTTTTTTTGTTTGTTTGTTTGTTTTTTGAGACAGAGCCTCAAGCTGTCATCCTGGGTAGAGTGCTGTTGCATCAGAGCTCACAGCAACCTCCAATTCCTGGGCGTAAGCAATTCTCTTGCCTCAGCCTCCCAAGTAGCTGGGACCACAGGTGCCCACCACAATGCCCAGCTATTTTATTTTATTTTATTTTTGGTTGTAGCTGTCATTGTTGTTTGGCAGGCCTGGGCTGGATTCAAACCCACCAGCTCTGATGTACGTGGTTGGCGCCTTAGCCATTTGAGCTACAGGCGCCGAGCCTGTTGGCTTATTTTTTGATATTATAATTCCAATTAATATCGGGATTCTTTTTTTGCAGTTTTGGCCAGGGCCCGGCTTAAACTCACCACCCCCGGTATATGGGGCTGGTGCCCTACTCCTTGAGGCACAAGTGCCGCCCTCTTTTTTTTTTTATTTATGACAGAGTCCCACTTTATTATCCTCAGTAGAATTTCATGGTGTCACAGCTCACAGCAACATCATACTCTTTGGGCTTAAGCGATTCTCTTGTCTCAGCCTCCCAAATAGCTAGGAGTACAGGCAGCTCTCACACCGCCCTAAATTTAGGATTCTTTTCTTTCTTTTTTTTGGAGACAGAGCCTCAAGCTGTCGCCCTGGGTAGAGTGCCCTGGCCCACAGCAATTCTCCTGCCTCCACCTCCCAAGTAGCTGGGACTACAGGCGCCCGCCACAATGCCTGGCCATTTTTTGGTTGCAGCCGTCATTGTTGTTTGGCGGGCCGGACTGGATTCAAACTCACCTGCTCAGGTGTATGTGGCTGGCATCTTAGCCGCTTGAGCTACAGGCGCCAACCCTTTTTTTCTTTGAGACATAGTCTCACATTATTGTCCTCGGTAAAGTGCTGTTGCGTCATAGCTCACAGCAACCTCTAACTCCTGGGCTTGGGCAATTCTCCTGCCTCAGCCTCCTGAGTAGCTGGGACTACAGGCCCCTGCCACAACATCCAGCTATATATTTTAAGATGTATATTAACTATGGCATTTGACATTTTATTTATTTTTAATTTTTTTTGCAGTTTTTGTCCGGGGCTGTGTTTGAACCCGTCACCTCTAGCACATAGGGCCAGCACCCTACTCCGTTGAGCCACAGGCCACCACCCCATCCAGTATTTTTTGTTGCAGATTGGCTGGGGCCGGGTTTGACCCGCCACCCTTGGTATATGGGGCTAGCGCCCTACCCACTGAGCCACAGGTGCCGCCCAGGGATTCTTTTCTTTATAAAGCAATAAAAGCACATTACAAAACACTTCAAAAATAGACAACAACAAGAATCATCCTGGCATGGTGCCTATAGCACAGTGGTTATGGTGCCGGCCACCAAGGGTAGCAGGTTCCAACCTGGCTGGGTCCAGCCAGCTAAACAACAATGACAACTGCAACAAAAAAATAGCCAGGCTTTGTGCCAGGCACCTGTAATCCCAGCTACTTAGGAGGCTGAGGCAAGAGAATCACTTAAGCCCAAGAGTTTGAGGTTGCTGTGAGCTATGACACCACAGCACTCTACCAAGGGACTCTATCTCAAAACAAACAAAAAAAAAATTAAAAGAAGAATTGGGCGGCACCTATGGCTCCAAGGAGTAGGGCACCGGCAGCATATGCTGGAGGTAGCGGGTTCAAACCCAGCCCCAGCCAAAAACTGCAAAAAAAAAAAAGAATCATCCTAATGTAACTAGTTGTTTAACTATTTCTGTCTCATTATGTGCTTTCCCTAGTAATTTTTTTCTGCATAATTTTGTTTTTACATAATTGTAATCCTACTAGATTTTTTTTTTTTTTGAGACAGTCTCACTCTGTTGCCATGGCTAGAGTGCAATAGTGTCATCAAGCTCACAGCAACCTCAGACTCCTGAGCTTAAGCAATCCTCCTGCCTCTGCCGTGCAAATAGCTGGGACTACAGACATGTACCACTATAACTTGCTAATTTTTATTATTCAATTTATTTATTTATTTATTTATTTATTTGAGATAGAGTCTCACTTTTTTGCCCTCAAAAGAGTGCTGTGGTGGTGCAGCTCACAGTAGCCTCTAACTCTTCGGCTCAAGTGATCCTCTTATTTTTGTCATTTTTAGTAGAGATGAGGGTCTCACTCTTGCTCAGGCTGGTCTCGAACTCCTGAGCTCAAGCAATCTGTCTGCCTCAGCCTCCCAGAGTACTAGGATTACAGGCGTGAGCCACTTTGCCTGGCCCAATTTTATATTATTTTTATTTTGTTTTAAGACAGTCTCACCATGTCGCCCTCAGTAGAGTGCCATGGTATCACAACTCATAGCAACCTCAAACTCTTGGACTCTAGCGATTCTCTTGCCTTAGCCTCCCAAGTAGCTGGGATTACAGGCACCCAGCTATTTTTTGGTTGTAGCTGTCATGTTGTTTGGCAGGCCCAGGCTGGATTGGAATTCGCCAGCTCCAGCATATGTGGCTGGTGCCCTAGCTGCTGAGCTACAGGCGTGGAGCTGGCTTTTATTTATTTATTATTTATTTATTTATTTATTTATTTTGAGACAGCCTCAAGCTAGCACCCTGGGCAGAGTGCCATGGCGTCACAGCTCACAGCAACCTCCAAATCCTGGGCTTAAGTGATTCTCTTGCCTCAGCCTCCCAAGTAGCTGGGACTACAGGCGCCTGCCACAAACCCCGGCTATTTTTTGGTTGTAGTTGTCATTGTTGTTCAGCAGTCCTGGGGTGGATTCGAACCTGCCAGCTTGGTGTATGTGGCTGGCACCTTACTCGCTTGAGGTACAGACGCCGAGCCCCAATTTTATTTTTATTTAAAATTTTTTTGAGGCAGAATCTCACTTTGTCACCCTTGGAAGAGTGCCATAGCATCATAGCTCATAGCAACCTCAAACTCCTGGACCCAACCAATCCTTTTGCCTCAGCCTCCTGAATAACCAGGACCATAGGCACTATTTTTAGAGACTGGTCTCACTCTTTTGCTCAGACTGGTCTTGAATTCCTGAGCTCAAAGAATCTGACTTCTTCAGTCTCCCATAATGTTAGAGTTACAGGATTAAGCCACTGCGCTCAACCTATTTTGTTATTTTTTTGAGACAGAGGTTAAGGTGACTTGATGGCACTTTAGGTCACAGCAACCTCAAACTCCTGGGTTCAAGCAATTCTCCTGGCTCAGCCTCCCAAGTAGCTAGGACTACATGTGTCCATTCCAGTACCTGGCTAACTTTTCTATTTTTATTTATTTAATTTTTTTTAATTTAATTTTTTTGAGAGAGAATCTCACTTTGTTGCCCTTGGTAGAGTGCCATGGCATCATAGCTCAGAGCAACCTCAAACTCTTGGGTTCAAGTGATTCTTTTGCCTCAGCCTCCGGAGTAGCTGGGACTACAGACATCTGACACAATGCTCAGCTATTAATTTTTCTATTTTTAGTAAAGCCAGGGCCTCACTCTTGCTCAAGTGATCCTCCTGCTTCAGTCTCTCAGAGTGCTAGAATTACAGGTGTAAGCCATTGTGTATAGCCTGCCTAGCTAATGTTTAAAAAAAATATTTTTGGGTGGTGCCTGAGGCTCAAAGGAGTAGGGCGCCAGCCCCATATGCTGGAGGTGGCAGATTCAAACCCAGCCCTGGCCAAAAAAAAAAAAAAAATTTTTTTTTTTGAGACAGAGAATCATTATATCGCCCGCGGTAGAGTGCTGTTGCGTCACAGTTCACAGCAACCTCCAACTCTTGGGCTTAAGCGATTCTCTTGCCTCAACCTCCTGAATAGCTAGGACTACAGGCACCTGCCACAACACCCGGCTATCTTTTGGTTGTGATTGTCATTGTTGTTTAGCAGGCCTGGGCTGGGCACGAACCTGCCAGCCTTGTTGTATGTGGCTGGAGCCCTACTCACTGAACTACGGGTACTGAGCCATGTTTACATTTTTTGTATAGATGGGGGTGTCTTGCTATGTTACTCAGGCTGGTTTTAAACTCCTGGACTCAAACGATCCTCTCACTATGGCCTTCCAAAATGTAAGGATTATAGTTGTGAGCCACCATGACTAGAACTAGATGTTATTTTATATATTACTTTTTGCAGTTAATACTCATCTATAAATTATCGTTATTATTTCATATCACTTTAAAACCTGTATAAGTGAGCGGCACCTATGGCTTAAAGGAATGGGGTGCCAGCCCCATATACCGGAGGTGGCGAGTTCAAACCCGGCCCTGACCAAAAACTGAAAAAAAAAAAAAAAAAAAAAAAGCCACATAAGAGCCCACTAAATAGATACATAAATTAACTGAAACACTTGTCTACTGTTAGAAATTTAAATTGTTTCTAATATTTATTTATCAAAAATTATACTGAGGTAACTATTCCACACGAAAGCCCTACTCTTTTTTTTAAGAGACAGAGTCTCACTTTATCATCCTTGGTAGAGTGCTGTGGCATCATAGCTCACAGCAACCTCCAACTCCCGGGTTTAGGTGATTCTCTTGCCTCAGCCTCCCAAGTAGCTGGGCCTACAGAAACCTGCCACAACGCCCGGCTATTTTTTTGTTGCAGTTTGGCCGGGGCTGGGTTTGAACCCACCACCCTCCATATATGGGGCCAGGCAAGTATATGGGGTCTACTCACTGAGCCATAGGCACCGCCCTGGCCCCATTCCTTTTAGCGTAAGCCTTGTCCAGTAAGTCCAAATCTCATCCAAGACAGAGGATTCACTTAACAGGTGAAGGAAACTAATTAACCTAAAAACCCCAGAAGAGTGCCTGCTAGGCATTCCTCACATTCTAGGGCTTCTGTGTCTGGCTCCTGAACTTGAACCTACCTCAGGAACATATCCTCACCTGTCAGGATAGTAGCCCCAGTGCAGAAGAACCTGCTTGTCTCTCTTCATGACTGGTCGTACCCATTCCTCTGGGGATAGAGACAGAGAAAGAAGGGAGAGAGATAAGCTAATGGGGGGCACAACAAATAACTCTTTACACAGACTTAATTTAGCATTCTCCTGTTGCAGCAGGAGGCTTGGTAATAGGAACTTAAGATGGTAGGAAGATTCAAGGATGAAAGGAGTGGCCCAGGTGCTCCGTGGAGATCTCTACCTCCTAGTCCAGGCCATCACTGCAGTGGCCAGGAAAACCCAGGTCTCACCTTCTTCTAGGTTCCCTGGGACAGGATACACAACATGGGAGGCATTGGTCTTATCCTCAGTGACTGTCCCCTGGATAGCATAAGGAGAAGCAGGTAAATATGAATTACTGAATTACTCATGGGTGTAAATCAGTGATTCTCAATCTGTGGGTCATGATCCACAGGAACTGTTATTAAAGGGCCACAGCATAAGGAAGGTTGAGAACCACTGGTGTAAATAAACCAAAATAAGATTTAGCCACAGATCTGTCCTCTTAGTCATGTTTTTCTTGGAATGGTATTGAAGTTAGCTTGTATTCTCTAAGTATATACCAGCTGAGCAGCAGAGGGAAACAGCTGGGATTGTGCTAATAATGGAGAAAAGTCAAAGAATTAAAGGGTGCCACAGATAATCCTTTGAACAGATAATCTACACACGGGAAATTTTAAGTTGGGTGTTATGTCCCTATCAGTGACATTTGCTTGTTATTACAAAGTTCCAATAAGCGAGGACTTCACTTATCTGAAATCAGGCAATCTCTAGCTCAGTGAAAGATGCTATTTTTTTCCCCAGACCAACACTATCTTCAGAAACAGTAATCTAAACTTGTTAGGACTCAGAAATGGGAGAAGTCAACAGGAAAGAGAAACTCAAGTCTCTCTACAAGTAGACAGAGCCACTTCTGGAGTAGAAAGCAAGGCAGTTCAGGGCTGCTTTCTTAGTGTGAAAACATCAGGAAAAGTGGCATGGGGCTTTTGAAACCTCTCCTGACTAGCCCACTTACCTGATGTCTCTTGACAATGTCCTTTAATTTCCCTAGCAATTTAGGCTCAATTTCTGGGCACAGAAAAATGTTAGGTCGTGATAGGCAATTATTCTGTGGAGAGAAGAAACAGATGGGATGAGACTACAGGAAAAGGGTGTTTTGGATTCTCACTGAGGGAAAAAAGATGACAGAGAAGTTCCTATTACCTGCACCAAAGACTTTTCAATGGTCATGAACATTTCCACATTGCGGTCCATGCGTGATGGATTCTGGAAATCGTAACGCCGCCTTGTGAAGAGGCAATAATCTAGTGAGTGGTATAACTCAGGTCTGAGGATAAGGTGAGGGCATGTGACTTAATATGGGAAATTAGAAAATAATCTTGCTCACAGTTGTTGCCAAAATTATCTGGGATCTGAGATTCACTGATCTCAACTCTATAAATCACTCTATGCTTAGTACAAAAAGACAAAAAGAAGTTTGAGATAGCAACCTACAAATCCCTTTTCCTCTTCAAAACACACACACACATACACACTCTCTCTTTCACTTTTGGAGATGATTTTGGCTCTATCTCCCAGCAGGTTTTCCTAATCTAGGAAGTCAGGTCAGATGATCCAGCAAAATAAGAAACTCCTAAGAATTTCTACCTATGCTTCTCCCACCCCAGAAAGACCCCAGGGGATTTCATAAAGGAGAGATTTCCTCTAAACTAAATATAAGAAACATAAATGGAAGGTATCTCACCATCCCTGGTCACTCTTGAATTTGTAGGCAGCTGCAAGTATTTGGCACAGGGAGCCTCCTGCTTTGAAATCTAGAAAACATTTGATCTGTAAAATCAAAACAGGGAAAAAGCATGTCAGAGTTCCATTGTAAATTCTCTTACTACTTAATAACCCTTTCACAAAATCCCACATTAAACAGAACTCCCTCTCAAAAAACTCCCTCCACCCTAATCACAGAGTTCTTTAACCCTTGTGCTATTGTATCAAGTGAGCCAGAAGAGAGAGAGAAACAAACAAATATTCAGAAAGCATCACCTTGTGCAAACACTTTACTTTAATCCCATCTAGACATGAAGGACCCAATGACTCATAAAGGTTGGCCAAATCACAGACCCATCAAGTGCCAAAGTCAGGATTTGAACACAAGCCTGTGCAAAACTAAATCTCATAGCTTTTTAACCATGCCATGAGAGACTTGGGGACAGAACCTAGATGCTTGGTGACAACTTGCTACACAAAGTATTACTAAGACAAAAGGAATGGTAAATTGGAGACTATTGTCAACCCCTTAATGCTCTCACTAGGGATAGGGATGGTAGGAAATAACCCAAATCTCAAAAGTTATAACATAAATATTTTTTAAAATTTACAACTCCCTCTCCA
The DNA here is from genome assembly GCA_963574355.1 of Loris lydekkerianus. NCBI lineage: Eukaryota > Metazoa > Chordata > Mammalia > Primates > Lorisidae > Loris > Loris lydekkerianus. The sequence continues at coordinate 11,063 of CAUYPK010148806.1, read as the reverse complement.
GTTTGGAGAATTTACCCCTTTGCTTCTGCACTCACCGGCAGTTTAGTGAGTGGTGCATTGCTGACGTGTTTGCCAAAAACTTCTTCCTGAAATTGTAGCAACTGTACAACCAGGCTAGATAGGGACTTGTTGGTGGGTGGTTCAGCTTGTATATACTAGGGAAAGAGGGAAAGGAAAGAAAAATAAACTCCAGATAAATTGTCTACTATCTCCCATATTTCTTCCCCAGGGGTCTATAAGTCTATAAGGACAGAGAAAATAGTGCTTTTCTTCTCAACATGTCTAGTTTCTATTAAAAAAAAAAATGATAAAAAGGAGGCCCTGGACACCCCTAATCAGGAAGTCAAAGTTCTGTAGCCACCAGCTCAGGTTGCCAGTGTGGGGTGCTAGGGTGAGGGACACTTCCTAATCTTCCTCAGCTACACTATGAAATTGGAGTTGCAGGACCCTGTTATCTTGGTACCTGATCTCCAGCCAACAGCACTGAGGGTTATAAAATTCTGAAGGTTTATGGAGCTCAGGACATGGAAGCAATCTTTTCAGAGCTCTAAGTGAAACAACAGCATATTTCTTGGGGAAACTGTGACAAGCCATGATTCCCCCTATGATGTAGCCTAACAAGAAAGGCACAAGGAAGTGAGGTAGGGCTAGCGGACTAGAGAGATGTGCATTTTGCTTCTGAAATTGTCTTCACAGGACTTCTTTAAATGGGAAGGACTACCTATTACCCAGCCTGATGAAGAGGGAGACAGTATCTATCTTTTTTGAGGAAATTACATTTGAAACAAAAAGCAACCCTGGGCCTTCTAAAACATTTCTATATTATGCTACCTAGCATCCTGCCTTCTGTTTTAATTTAAAACTGAGTCAGGCTTTCTCTTTACCTTTTGACCCCTGTTTGCTCCACCCTAATCACAAGAGTAGAGAGTATCTCTCAGTGGGAGGTGGAAAGAGATCTGTGAAGGTAAAGATAAATGACAAAGAGCTAAAAGCTGAACCAGGTCACAGGAGTCAATCCCCCCAGGGCCAGAGACTAAGCCCCTAGCCTGATCTTCCTTCAGAAGGTCAAAGGTAGAAGCCTGGGAACCAGAGCATCATGCTGGGGTAGACAAGCCACAGAAACAGCAGCTGTTTGTCAGGATTCTGACACCCAGAGACACCCTGAGACCAAAGCCAGGCTCACAACCAGCATCAGTGGGGAGTCCTAAAACACCCAACTCACTTGTGACAGGCTGCAAAGCTGGGCAGCTGAACTAGGGAGCTGAAAGAAAGCCAGGAGAGCCCCTAACTGTGGGTGGTGAGAAGGGAGACCATCTCTAGAGGAAAACCAGGCCTAAGGACAAAGACACCAAGAAGAGGTTTGGTGGAAAAGACAGGTAAGAATTCTTGAACGCTTTGTTCACTCCCTTCTCACCTCCAGTTACGGGGTAGCGGTGAGCAGCTAGAGACATAAAGACCCCCCTGGCCTCGGGACCCCAATCCCCCAGCACGCGAAGCTAGGTTGCAGAGTGACTTCATTGTGAAGCTGGGGAATGGTTTAAGAAGGGGCTGCTGCCCAGGAACTCTGCAGCCTGGTCCTTGAGAGGCTGTGTGGCCCCTTTGATGAAGGTGGAGATGAGCGCTGGAGACAGGTGACCCCAGGGTGGAGACCTTTTCCAGGCCCGCTCCGTGGCTGTTTATCCTCCAGCTTTCATCATCTCTCTCCCAACGTACACAAAGCACCAGGGAGGCCTCAGCCTCGTCGGTACCTGGCCCTGTGGGGAGCTCTGGGGAGCTCTGGCGGGCTGAGGCGGGCACGCCGGGGGTGCGGAAGGGGAGCCCCTCTGCACTCAGTTTATCCCCGGCCCTCCGCCCTTCCCAGAAAAGCCGGAAAGGCGATGGCTCGGGGATGGTGGGCTACTGGCACCCGCGCCCGCCGGGCAGTGGAGAAAAACAAGGGGCAGAAGGCGCAGCAGTGGGGGCGGGGGCTAGAGGCCGAGGCCCGGGTGCGGGGCAGGCGCGGGGGGAGGGGCGCGGCGCGCAGGGGGCAGTTCGCGCGGCGGCGGGGGAGGGGCCGGGGGCCGCTGGAGGGTGGGCAGTAGCCCGGGGGCAGCTGGGCCGCCGTCCCTTTGTCCCGCCTCCGGTCCCCGCGCGGCCCAGTCCGCGTACCTTCTTGTAGTTCTTGCCGAGCCAGAGCCTCACGTTGTCGAACTGGGTCACGGTGTCCGCGGCCTCGTAGTACTTCACATTGGGGCCGCCGTCCTTCTTCCGCACCGCCATCTTCTCGGGCTCGGGCCCCGCCGCCGCCGCCCGCCCCGCTCAGCTCAGCTCCCGCCTCCTCCGCCTCCTCCTCCGCCCGCCTCCCGCCGCCGCCCGCCGCCGCGGCCGCCGCCTCTCGCCGCCTGGGCCGGCCCCGGTCGGCGCAGCGCCCCCTGCCGGCAGGCCCGGCGCGGCGGTGGAGCGCCTGGCGCGGGGCCGACTCCGGCGGCCTTCCTGGCGGCGGCGGCGGGAGCCTCGGGGGAGGTGACTCCTTCCCGGAGGGGGCGCCATTCTCCTGAGAGCCTCTTCGCCGGACGCGAAGCCCTTTTCCTCTTTTTGCCTCTCAGCCCAAGAGTGGGATACCTCTCCATCCCATCCCAAGGGGACGCTGCCCCAACCCATAGCTGGAGGTGGTGGTTCTCTATTTGCACATTTCTAACCCCAGGGAGCCCCTAATCCCAAGGAACCCCAAGCCCCTTTCCCCTAGAAGTTCTTTCCTTTCATCTGTTCCCGGGAGCTCCTCATTTAAACTCGTCCCGAGTTTCCCTCACCCCTTACGTCTTGTCCCGCCGTCCCCCCCCCACTTCTCAACCCGAGAAGTCCCCCAGCCGCCGTCCTGGGGCCCCAGTCCCTTCCCTCGACTGCTTCCTCCGCCGGTCTCGCCATCGCCTTCTAAATAGGTTTGTGCTCCTTGACATCCCCAACTCTTCCCTGAGCTGGAGATCCTCACCATCTCTGCTGGGGTAATTCAGACCACCTGACCCTTTTCCTTAGAATGGCGCAGAGGGGAGGTAAGGAGCGAGGGGTGGGAGTGCCAGGGTGTGTGTATCTAGACTGCTGCCCTGGTCTCTGCTATGCGACTGCTCCGGTCGCAATGCGGACCCCTTCTGTAAGCGCGCGGCAGAGCCCGGTTTTGGAAGTCACGGTGGCCGAGTGGTTAAGGCGTTGGACTCGAAATCCAATGGGGTTTCCCCGCACAGGTTCGAATCCTGTTCGTGACGGTTGTGTTTTATTTTTCTGCTTCCCACTATGGAAGTAAGAGAGCCCCAGTCCTCACACGTGTCTTTCTTGTACTTCCTTTTCTGTCTGGATAAAGGAAGTTGAAAGGTCTTACCTCCTGCATTTGGGAGAGATGAGAATGATGTTCAGAAGCTGAATTACGCATAACGGTTTTGGCTGCTAGGATACGAGACACTTTGAGAATTCTGTAAGTTCAAGCTTGTTAGCAGAGTTTTGGCACAAGTCTCTTTTTTTGAGGAGATACCAAAGGATTTGGTTGAAGGCTTCTTTGGCCGAAGGCTTTGTTTGGGAATGTGAGGCCTGTTGTGCAGTATTAGTCAAACTCAGAGTTTCCTTTGAATTTCCTGACTGGAAGTCATTCCTTGTAGGTCTGGTTATATTGAAGACCCAGGAAACAGGGCATAATCTCATTTGGATTTCCTTGAGGTGTATATCAGGTATCACAGGGCTAGGAGCATAAACACTGCAGATCCAGCTGGAGCCAGGGTGTGAGAAGATAACTACTGCTCTTTTATTTTATTTATTTATTTATTTATTTATTTTTGAGACAGAATCTCAAGCTGTCAACCTGGGTAGAGTGCTGTGGCATCATGGCTCACAGCAACCTCCAATTTGGGCTCAAGCGAGCCTGTTGCCTCAGTTTCCCTATTTTTAGTAGAGACGGGGTCTCCCTTTTGCTCAGGCTAGTCTCAAACTCCTGAGCTCAAGCAACCCACCCACCTTGGCCTCCCAGAATGTTAGGATCACAGGCGTGAGCCACCTCGCCCAGCCTTAACTATTGCTTTTTATTGGCGCTTATTGTGTGCCAGGTACTGTTTGAAATTCTCTGTTAAAGAAGCTAGAAAATTAATCTCTTCTCTAATCCCTAACCGTTATGTACTCACCTCACTTGGTTCTTCCTATCCCCTAATTACTGATTGTGAGGAAGACCTAGGCTGCTTGTTGAGGATGTACTTTTTGTATTTTTTCTTGCACAGCAACATCTTCTCCAAGAAGGATCCCAAAAAGTAGGCGTTAAAGGGGAATTCATAGAACTTTTTACACTTATAATTTAGAGTTTCCCACCTTTATACCACTGCTCCTGGTGTTCTTTCCAGCATCACCCTCATCATTGCCTGTCTGCTCCTCACCAAAATGGCTTTCCAAAAATCTTCCACCTTCTTTAGGCCCCTCCTCTTTGATGTTTCATTTTGTTTTATTTTTGTTTGTTTGCTTTTGAGAGAGTCTCACTCTGTTGCCCAGGATAGAGTGCAATGGCATTATAGTTCACAGCTATAATATATATATATAGCTCAAAGGATCGTCTTGCCTCAGCCTCCAGAGTGGCTGGGACTATAGGTATCCGCCACCATGCCCAGCTAATTTTTCTGTTTTTAGTAGAGACTGGGGTCTCACTCTGGCTCAAGCTGGTCTTGAACCCTGAGTTCAAGTATTTCACCCACTTTGGCCTCCCAGAGTGCTACAATTACAGGTCTGGCTTCTTTGATTTTCTTTTTTTGAGACAGAGTCTCACTATGTCACCCTGGGTAGAGTGCCATGGTGTCACAGCTCACAGGAACCCCAAACTCTTTGGGGGCTTAAGCGATTCTCTTGCCTCAGCCTCCCAAGTAGCTGGGACTATAGGCATCTGCCACACACCCGGCTATTTTTTTGTTGTAGTTGTCGTTGTTGTTTGGCAGGCCTGGGCCAGATTTGAATCTGCCAGCTCTGGTGTATGTGGTTGGTGCCCTAGTTGCTGAGCTACAGGCACTGAGCCTTCTTTGATGTTTTTGATTGCAACAGGTGGGATCTGGTCAGTCTACCACCACCATTGACTGAATGGCATACAAGCCATCTCCCTTAATGTGTCCATAAAAATAAAATAAAAACAAGTTCCATTTATTTTGTTTTCTACATATGTCTTGGCCAGGGTATGACTCAAGCCTGTAGCCCCAGGACTTTGGGAGACTGAGGCAGAAGGATCACTTGAGGCCAGGAGGTCAAGGGTAGCTGGGCAACATAGTGAGACCACCCCCCCCCATCTCTAAAAAAAAAAAAAAAACTAGCTGGGCTTAGTGATGCACACCTATAGTCCCATTTACTTGGGAAGCTGAGGCAGGAGGACAACTTGATCCAGGAATTTGAGGTTGCAGTGAATCAGGATGAGGCCACTACATTCTATCCAGGGCAAGTGAGACTCTGTCTCCAAATATGTGTAGATTCCTACTAGTGCTTGCCAGAACAGTTTTGAAATGCTTTGAGGCCTTGCTCTGCTCCATCCAGAGCAAAGTTATAGAAATTTTGGAAAATAAGCCAGGTAAAGTGGCTTGGGCCTATGATTCCAGCACTTTGGGAGGCTAAGGCAGAAGGATCTCTTGAGTTCAGGATTTCAAGACCACCATGGACAACATGTAGAAATCCTTCTAATTTCTTTTTTTCTTTCTTTCTTTTTTTACAGTTTCTGGCCAGGGCTGGGCTTGAACCCACCACCTCTGGTATATGGGGCCGGTGTCCCTCTCCTTTGAGCCACAGGCGCCTGCCAGACTTCCTAATTTCTTAAAAAAAAAATAAAAAGAAAAAAACTGGCCAGGTGAGGTGGCTCACACCTATAATCTTAGCACTCTGGGAGGCTGAGGCAGGTGGATTGCCTGAGCTCACAGGTTTGAGACCAGCCTTAGCAGAGTGAGACCTCGTCTCTAAAAATAACTGGGTATTGTAGCTGTGGCCTGTAGTCCCAGCTCCTTGGGAGGCTGAGGCAAAGAATAGCTTGAACTCAAGAGTTTGAGGTTGCTGACACCCCGGCACTCTATGAAGGGCAACAGAGTGCGACTGTCTCCACCCACCTCCCCCCCAAAAAGATTAAAAAATTAGCCCAGTGTGTGGTGGGTCACAATGATAGTCCCAGCTACTGGGAAGGCTAAAGTAAGGGGGAATGCTTGACCCCAGGAGTTTGAAGTTGTAATGAGCTGTTATTGCACCACCACACTCCAGCCTGGGTGACATAGCAAAATAATAAATACTTAGTTTATTATTACTAATAAATAAATAAGTTTCAAATCTGCCCATTTCTCAGGGGTGAATGCAGGCTTGGCTTACCACTTGCTAGAGCCTTCATGTGGAAAGTGGTGATATTTGTGGGGACTACATGAGGTAGTGTATGAGAAGCTGTGCTTAAGCATCCACATTGCAGACCAAGACCTTAAATCCTGCTGCTTTTTATGTTGCAGGATGTGACTCTCTCACCACTCTTCCATATTCCCTACATTCCGTCCACTGGCAATCTTACTTCCTGGTACAGTTATTTGGCCTTATTCAGGTTGAAATATTCTTTCTCATCCTCACCTTCTAGTCAATCTCCGCAGAACTGTTGGTTTTGCTGGGAGGTCTTTTCTGACCACCTGTTGCCACAACATCTTCTACCCTAAAGTCTGTCTTCCCTTGTGGGATATAAACTCTTGACACATCTAACCCACCCAGTTTAAAAAGTTTTGTTGCATAAATGGATGATTTTCACAATAGTTAAGTATTTTATTATCTTTTTTTTTTGAGACAGAGTCTTACTTTGTTGCCCTGGATAGAATGCGGCGGCATCATAGCTCTCACAGCAACCTCAAACTCTTGGGCTAAACCGATTCTCTTGCCTCAGCCTCCGGAGTAGCTGGGACTACAGGCGCCCCCACAACGCCCTGTTATTTTTAGAGGCGGGGTCTCGCTCTGGCTCAGGCTGGTCTCCGACTCGAGAGCTTGAGCGATCCACCCGCCTCGGCCTCCCAGAGTGCTGGGATCACAGGCGTGAGCCATCACGCTCTGCCTATTTTAATCTCCACTCAAGTCTGACTATAAACTTCTTGAAAGTTAAAGTTGTGTATTCTGTATCTTTATGAACTAGTAGAATCTAATAGGCTCTGGGCCTCGCTTCCTAGCAAATCCCATTTTGCGCATGCTCTTAGATTTAAGTATCTGGAGAGCCAAGACCAAAATTGACCAGCAGAGGGCAACCAACAACTACATGTAGGTTGCGCCTGGGAGAAGGCTCCACAGTTTATAAAATGGACGATCTGGGCTAGGAGGGGAATGTGGAGGAGGTAGTTTGGTACTTGAAGATTTGAAGATCATCCCTTTTTTTTTTTTTTTTTTTTTTTGAGACAGAGTCTCACTATGTCACCCTTGGTAGAGTGCCGTGGCGTCACAGCTCACAGCAACCTGAAACTCTTGGGCTTGAGCGATTTTCTTGCCTCAGCCTCCAGAGTAGCTGGGACTACAGGCACCTGCCACAATGCCCGGCTATTTTTTTTTTGCAGTTGTTATTGTTGTTTAGCAGGTTCAAACCCAACAGCCCCGGTGTATGTGGCCGGCACCCTAACCGCTGAGCTACGGACACCAAGCCAGATCATCCCTTGTAACTTTGGGAGGGAGAGGCTAAGGCTTTGAAACTTCCCGTACAATACATCTTTTCAAATTTCTACCATTACCACTGCCCAACTCCCAGAGTCCTTTTCCCTTTCTTTTCCCCCCAGTAAATCCTTTTTTTTTTTTCTTTTTTTCTTTTTCTTTGACACCGCCTGTCTGGCTTGAGTACATCATAGCTCACAAAACCTTAAACTCCTGGGCTCACATGATTCTCCAGCCTCAACCTCCTGAGTAGCTGGGGTACAGCTAGAGCTGGGGTCTTGCTTTTGCTCAGGCTGGTCTACAACTCCTGGTTTCAAACAATCCTCCTTCCTCAGCTTCCCAAAGTGCTAGGATTATAGGTCAGAGAGAGCCTCCATGCCCAGACGCTTTTTTTTTTTTTTAACTTTCTTTTCCTTTTTTTTTTTTTTTTTTTGAGACAGAGTTTTACTTTGTCCCCCTAGGATGAGAAAGATTATCTCCGCCTGAACAAGGCCAAAAACTCTTGGGCTCAAGCGATTCTCTTGCCTCAGCCTCCTGAGTAGCTGGGACTATAGGTACCCACCACCACGCCTGGCTATTTTTAGAGACAGGGTCTCCCTCTGGCTCAGGCTGGTCTCAAACCTATGAGTTCAGGCAATCCACCTACCTCATCCTTCTAGAGTGCTGGGATTACAGGTGTGAGCCACCGTGTTCCACCTTTTTCTTTTTTTACCTTTCTTGATCTGGCCCCCTCTCTGTCACTATTCCAATATAGTATTTGCATTCCACCTCCTGGCATTCTTTAGTTCCTGCATTTTATGTGACTTTGCTCACCTTTTCTGAAGTTACCTTATCCACCTAACCTGGCACTCCCACTCATTTCAACCTCCTAAAGAACCTTCCCTACCCCTCATATTTTCAAATGAACTCCTAACTACACTTCATGAATTCCGAACAAAACCCCATCTTCATTTGACACTTATAAATTATGTTTTGTACTTTGTTTTATTTGGGTTTTTTTTTTTTTTTGGTGGTATTTTTGATAGCCATTTTTTAAAACTTTATTTTTATTTATTTATTTGCAGTTTTTGGCCGGGGCTGGGTTTTAACCTGCCACCTCTGGTATATAGGGCCGGCACCCTACTCCTTGAGCCCCAGGCACCGCCCTTTTTTGATATTTTTATTATTTTTTATTTATGGAATAAAGTCTGTACTTTTCTGCCCCTAGCATAGTACCTTTATAGCTTGTCATCTAGTTTCTGCCTTCTGTGTTTTTTTGTTTGTTTGTTTTGTTTTTTGAGACAGGTCCACAAGCTGTCACCCCAGGTAGAGTGCTGTGGCATCACAGCTCACAGAAACCTCCAACTCCTGGGCTCAAGCAATTCTCCTGCCTCTGCCTCCCAAGTAGCTGGAACCACAGGTGTCTGCCACAATGCCCAGCTATTTTTTAATTGTAGTTGTCATTGTTGTTTGGCAGACCCAGGCTGGATTCGAACCCACCAGCTTTGGTGTATGTGGCTGGAGCCTTAGCCACTTGAGCTACATATCGGTGCCGCGCCCTTTTTTTTTTTTTTTTTTTTTTTTTTTTATAGAGACAGAGTCTCACTATATCACCCTTGGTAGAATGCTATGGCATCTCAGCTCACAGCAACCTCTAGTTCCTGGGCTTAGGTGATTCTCTTGCCTCAGCTTCCCGAGTAGCTGGGACCACAGGCGCGGGCTACAACACCCGGCTATTTTTTTGTTGTTATTGCAATTTGGCCGGGCTGGGTTTGAATCTGCCACCCTTGGTATATGGGGCTGGCACCCTACCCACAGAGCCACAGGCACCGCCCACAATCTCAATTAATTTTATTTTATTTTATTTATTTATTTATTTTTATTTTTATTTTTTTTGCAGTTTTTGGCTGGGGATGGGTTTGAACCCTCCACCTCCAGTATGTGGGGCCAGAGCCCTACTCCTTTGAACCACAGGCACCGCCCCAATCTCTATAATTAAGTTGTTGTTTTTTGTTTTTTTTTTGAGACAGAGTCTCACTACTATGTTGCTCTTGATAAGAGTGTCATGGTGTCGTATCTTACAGCAACCTCAAACTCTTGGGCTTAATTAAGCTATTCCTCACCTCAGCTACCCAGTAGCTGGAACTACACACGCCCTGCACAGCGCTCAGCTATTTTTTTGTTATTGTTTAGCAGGCCCTGGCCAGGTTTGAACTCACCAGCCCCAGTGCATGTGGCCGGTGCCCTAACCACCGAGCTACAGGCGCTGGGCCTTAAGTTTTTCGTGTTTGTTCATACCACTATTTTCTCAATTCTTTCTGGTTTCCAGCCTTAATTATCTGACAGTTTCATTTCTCCTATGCCCCTTATTCATCAGTTTCTTTTTTCGTTTGTTTTTTTGAAACAGAGCCTCAAGCTGTTGCCCTGGGTAGAGTGTGTGGCATCACAGCTCACAGCAATCTCAAAATCCTGGGCTAAAGCAATTCTCATGCCTCCGCCGCCCAAGTAGCTGGGACTACAGGTGACCACCACAACGCCCAGCTATTTTTTGGTTGCAGCCATCATTGTTGTTTGGCAGGCCCAGGCAGGATTTGAACCCCCCAGCTCAGGTGTATATGGCTGGCGCCTTAGCCACTTGAGCCACAGGCACTGAGCCACCATTGTTCATCAGTTGTTTCCTTTAGTGTGTCATTTTAATTCATGCCTTTGTTATAATGGCCTTTGAGATGCCCCAGTTTCACCACACTTAAAATTCACCCTACACTAGCGTGGTTACTCTACAGTACTATGCAGGAACCTTAGTTCCACATGTAATCAAACACAGCTTCTATTATCAACATGCCCTTCCTAAATTACCCATTTTTCTTACCCTTAAATCTTCAAAGTATCATACCTCTCATGTGATCAGGCTGGTCATGTCCAGGTGACAGACCAAATCCTGTCTTATCCCATGAAGTTCCTTCTCTCTCTTTCTTCACCTTATAACCAGAAACTAGCTACCACCACCCTATAATGATCTTTTCAGCCATATCTTCTTTTTTTTTTTTAATTTTTTATGTAGAGACAGGGTCTGACTTTATCACCCTCAGTAGACTGCTGTGGTATCACACAACAACTTCTTACTCCTGAACTTAGGCGATTCTCTTGCCTCAGCCTCCCAAATGGCTGGGACTACAGGTACCCGTACACGCCACAATGCCCAGCTACCATATATACTCGAATATAAGCACGCGCACCTAATCAAATGCAGGTACTCTCCAGTCGTCTTCTGCCATCTGCTTGAGGGGGCGGTGCTTCAGCTCATTCCACAAGTTGCGGCTGAGCTGAAGAGGTAGGCTTGATTACCTGTTAAGCTACGGTTTTCTGCACTTTATTTAAAGTTTTAAAGTTGTTGTTGCTAGTTTACAGTTTTTCTTTAGCAATAAATATTGAAAAGCATTTAACCTACTGATTCC